>OX578155.1:25652819-25840319 GCA_951213105.1 Amaurobius ferox | reverse complement strand
GGACGAATACAACACTAAATATGAATTAAAAAGAACTTTAAAAGTCACGATTTTCACACAAGATGGATGCCACATTTTATTTTGAAGTGGATCACGTGATCTCTTCATATCATGGTCACGTGATCTCTTCATATAAAGAGTGTAATTATTATTTTAATTTATATTTAAAAAACTACTGAATATATTTTGTCGAAATTTTTTTTATTTATTTTATGGGATAACTTGAATATTTCCTAGAATTTTGAAGCAATTTGTGAATTTTAAATTCGCTTAAAAAATGTTTGATAAATGAGGTCTCATAGGGCTGAATGTATTTCATTTCTTCAATCCGGGTTCAATCCAAAACTGATTGGGCGATATTATTCATTTACATTCCCATATTTCCCACAGACAGTCTCAATAACATACTGAAATTTCATTTTGATAAAGCCATTTCTACGGCAGTTATCGTGCGAACGGACAGACAGACAGAATGGACAAAGTCATAAACACTTTTCAACTACGTTGTAAAGTGTTAAAAATGATAATATGTTGCTAAATAACGGAATTAAGCCCAATGAGTTTATGTTTGAAAATAAAATATCCTGTTGCTAAGCAACTGAATTAACTGAATGAATTAATACAGCAGCAAATCTTCGTTGATTTAAATAATAAAAAATGTATATAAAAAATTTAATCGAAATTGCATTTTTGATTGAATTGCATTCATTCCGAACTTTGGGTTTAAAGATAATAGGGATTATTGATATTTTCAAATTCTTACGTCATCTGTTTAATTTTGGTGAAATATTTTTCAAATCCATATATTGTAGTACGGGTATATTTTCTGAACCCGGGTATAATATTATAATTTACGAAAATATAAATAATATGAGTATATCTTCTGATCTACGAGAATATAAGTAGTACGTGTATAACGTCTAATACCATTTTAGCGTTTTGATTTTGGCATATATTGATACAATTTCATATTTTCTGTAAATTTGTTTACAGGATGTTTTATTCTTCAGATCTTGCTGCGAAGATAATGTTTTATAGAGAGAACAGAGATTCTTAAACTTCTTTTTAGAACCATTCTTTTAAATATTTTAATAGAATATTTGGAATAACAATGTCATTTAGAATATTAGCGGAATTTATGCATGAATGTGAATTTTAAGTTTATTTATGTTGCGTATTCCGTACGATGAACGGGTGTGATGCTAGTCTTCAATATATTCTGCCATACTCCAAAAAGCTATTGCAGTTTAATCTCCAGCCACACTCCTCCGTTCTTTCTGATAAATCGTTGCCAACAATTGATCAGAAATACCACATTTCGCAACTGAAGAATTTTCTGAATATAGCCATTTATAGAACGATGGACATTTTATCGGTGTCAACAAACAAAAGGATGAAAATAAGATATAAAATCTGAGACAGACTTGCAAAATTCATTTATGCTTTCAGGAACCAACGGATTTTTTTCATTCTATCAGCGAAAAATAAATAGATGTCACAAGGATTTAATTAGAAAAGTCTTTTAAGTTCTTTCTAAATGGCAGATTTAATGATCTTATTCTTCAAACGAGAAAAATTCGCTCATGATCAATATATATATTTCTCTACAAAATAGCAAATTTTGATTTTGTTTGAAAAAAAAAATTCTTTTTTTTTGATGAATCCAGCCCAAAATCCAGTTTTGTTGATTTTTACTTTCTATTGTTAACTCATAGGGAAAAAATAAGCCTTTAATTTGGAGAAACATATTATACGGAGTATCTAGGACACTTAAAGCCCAATAACTTTATATGAGAAGGTCCATGAGTGCAGAAGTTTATGTCTATTTGTAGCAAATATTGAATAAATGTTATTGAAGCGCCCTCAGCGGAGAATCGGAAAGTCAGGATAACAAACACGGCAACAAAGCGAGATAGACGAAACGAGCCAATTACAAAGTTGCAGAGCAGGCATGTAAAAAATACGGGCCGCAGGACATGAACGCACCCCCTCCCCCGGAGGATTTAGATACGGCCCACGACCTTAATTAGTAAAACTCGAATTTCATGACGATATTATCTATTTATTGAACACATACCTACCCATTACAGATACCTTTTAAACACGCACTTATCTTTGTTACCAGTACGCATTCTTTTTAAATTGAGTATGCCTATAATAATATTATAATGCGGCATGTCTGCTTTGATAGTTCGACGTTGGAATCTATCTCTTCCTGCGATTGCTTTTACTTTCCTTGCAATACATGGTAATGTATAGGGAAAGTATTGGAATCGAGCCGAAAATCGCAACGCCAGTTTTCGACGGATCTACACGTTTTGTGACCTCTAGAACACGAAAACACTACTTTTAGCGTGACGTCTGTGTATGTGTCTGTCTGTGCAGTGTATGTATCCACTCTAACTCGGAAACTAATGGACCAAATTTTACGAAATTTGGTAGGTAAGTTGCTTGGGTGTGACCCTGGTGCAGATTAGTTTTTTGTACGATTCGGGATAAAAGAGCCCGCCATTTTTTGCGGAATGGTCCGCAAAAATTCCCTCTATCCACTCTAGCTGAAAAACTAATAGATCAAATTTTACAAAAATTGGTAGATAAGCCACTTGTGGGATACCCTGGTGCTCATTAGATTTTAGTACGATTCAGAAGAAAAGAGCCTGCCTTCTTTTGGGAACTGGCCCCCAAAAAATCGTCCTGAATATTGGCAACCCCTGAATATTGGCAACCCCTGAATATTGGCAACCCCTGAATTAGCAACCCCTGAATATTGTAATTTTTTAATAATACGCGTTTCACATTTATTCGGCAAATCGAATATTTTAGTGTGCAGAACCCCTAAGGAAGAAAATATTGGAAAACTCAAATTGCACACCTTTTCCTTTGTGAACTATCTATCAGTACACCTAATTAAAGTATCTATCTCATCCCGAAGCATACTAATTTATCGTCTCCCCATTCGAACGTTTTTATGTGGAGCACACAAAAAATGAATATTTTTGAAAAACTCTGTTCGCCTTGGGTTTCTTATCAGATGATTGGCCCATATACCAAATACCAAGCCTCTATCACGTTTAAAAGGAAGCGTGTCTCATTTATTCGGAAAATCGAACATATTGGTGTGCCGCACCCCCTAAAGTAGCAAATATTGGAAATCTGAAATTGCATACTTTCTTCCTTTCAAATTATCTCCCCGTACACAACATTTGAAGTCTCTATCCTATCGCAAAACATGTTTTTCTGTCACTTCACCTTTTGAACGTTTTTCTGTGTAGCACCCCCTTAAATGAACATTTTTTAAAACCGTATTTAGCTTGGGTTTTTTCTTCAAATAATGAGCCCATATACTAAACTTCAAGCCTCTATCACATTGTAAAGGAGGCTTTTTCAATTTGTTCGGCAAATCGAATATTTTAGTGAGTTGCACCCCCCGTACAATAGCAAATGATGGAAAACTGTAATTGCACACTTTCTACCTTTCCAACTATTTGCCCCTAGACCAAGTTTGAAGTTTTATCTTATCGCAAAGCATGATTTTTCTATCATTTCACTTTTCGAATGTTTTTGTCTGCAGTACCCACCCCCTTATATATGCATTTTTGAAAAACTCCATTTTGATTGGGTTTACTATCACATTATTCGCCCATATACCAAATATATAGTCTCTATCACATATGAAAAGGGAGGTTTCTTCTTTATTCCGAAAATCGAACATTTTGGTGTGCAGCACGACCTAAAGTAGAAAATATTGGAAAATTGAAATTGTACACTTTCTTCCTTCCAAACTATCTACCCACACACCAAATTGGAAATCTGTATCTCATCCGTATTTCAGTGTTTTTTTTATCAATTCATCTTTCGAACGGTTTTCTCTGGAGCACCCCCTAAAGGAACATTTTAAAAAACTATATTCGTTTTGGGTGTTTTTTTCAAATAATTAGCCCATACACCAAATTTCAAGCCTCGATCAAATTTTAAGGTAGCCGTTTCCCATTTATTCGATAAATCGAACATTTAGGTGTGGGGCACCCACTTAAGTAGAAAATATACGAAATCTGAAATTGTACACTTTCTTCCTTTCGAACGGTTTACTCATACACCAAATTTGAAGTCTCTATAGTGTCGCAAAGTATGCTTTCCTATCATTTCATTTTTCGAACGTTTTGATGTAGGGCACCCCCCCCCCCCCCCTAGAGAACGTTTTCGAACAATTCGATTTTTCCATTTTTCCAGGGGGTTTTATCGAACGAACGACCCATGTACCAAATTGCAAGTCTCTATCTATTCGGGAAGTGCCCAAACAAAGCGTGAAAGACAGACAGACAAACGGACAGACGGACAGACGGACACTTGGCAATTAGTATATATAGATAGATAGATCGAATATTTTGGTGTACAGAACCCCCTAAAGAAGAAAATATTGGGAAGCTAAATTTGCGCATTTCTTCCTCTGTTTGTCTTGTGTTTTTTTTTTCAGATGATTGACCCATATACTAAATATCAAGCCTCTATCACATTTAAAAGGAAGCGTGCCTCATTTATTCGGAAAATCGAACATATTAGTGTGCGCACCCCTTAAAGTAGCAAATATTGGAAATCTGAAATTTCACACTTTCTTCCTTTCAAACTATCTACCCTTACACCAAATTTGATATCTGTAGTTCATTTCGAAGCATGTTTTTTTATCAATTCACTTTTCGAACGTTTCACTCTGGATCACCCCCTTTAACGAACATTTTTGAAAAACTATATTCTTCTTGCGTGTTTTCGTCAAATGATTAGCCCATATACCAAGTTTGAAGTCTTTATCTTATCGCGAAGCATGATTTTTCTATCATTTCACTTTTCGAATGTTTTTGTGTGCAGTACCCCCCCCCCCCCCTTAAATATGCATTTTCGAAAAACTCCATTTTGATTGGGTTTACTATCACATTATTCGCCCATATATCAAATATGAAGTCTCTATCACATATGAAAAGGGGAGTTTCTTCTTTATTCCGAAAATCGAACATTTTGGTGTGCAGCACCCCCTAAAGTAGAAAATATTGGAAAATTGAAATTGTACACTTTCTTCCTTCCAAACTATCTACCCATACACCAAATTTGAAATCTGTATCTCATCCGTATTTCCATGTTTTTTTTATCAATTCATCTTTCGAACGTTTTTCTCTGGAGCACCCTCTAAAGGAACATTTTAGAAAACTATGTTCGTTTTGGATGTTTTTTTCAAATGATTGGCCCATACACCAAATTTCAAGCCTCTATCAAATTTTAAAGTAGCGTTTTCTCATTCATTCTGTAAATCGAACATTTTGGTGTGCGGAACCCCCTTAAGTAGAAAATATTAGAAATCAGAAATTGCACACTTTCTTCCTTTTGAACGATTTAACGATTTACCCATACATTTGAAGTCTCTACCTCATCGCAAAGCATGATTTCCTATCATTTAACTTTTCGAAAGTTTTAGTGTGTGGCACCCCCTTAAGTAGAAAATATTGGAAATCTGAAATTGTACACTTTCTTCGTTTCAAACGATTTATCCATACATCAAATTTGAAGTCTCTATCTCATCGCAAAGCATGCTTTCCCATCATTTCACTTTTCGAACGTTTTGGTGTGGGGGCACCCCCTCTATAGAACGTTTTCGAAAAATTCGATTTTTCCAGGGGGTTTTATCGAACGACCGAGCCGTGTACCAAAGTGCAAGTCTCTATCTATTCGGGAAGTGCATAAAAAAGCGTGACAGACAGACAGACAGACAGACAGACGGACAGACAGACGGACAGACAGAAGGACACTTGACAATTAGTATATATCGATACTAATTGCCAAGTGTCCGCCTGTCTGTCTGTACGTCTGTCTGTCACGCTTTTTTAGGCACTTCCCGAATAGATAGAGACTTGCAATTTTGTACACGGCTCGATCGTTCGATAAACCCCCTTGGAAAAATGGAATTTTTCGAAAACGTTCTCCAGAGGGGGTGCTTCACACCAAATCGTTCGAAAAGTGAAATGATAGGAAAGCATACTTTGCCATAAGATAGAGAGTTCAAATTTGGTGTATGGGTAAATCGTTCGAAAGGAAGAAAGTGTGCAATTTCAGATTTCCAATATTTTCTACTTAAGGGGGTGCCGCATACCAAAATGTTCGATTTAACGAATAAATAAGAAACGTCTCCTTTAAAATTTGATAGAGCTTGAAATTAGGTATATGGATTAATCATTTGATGAAAACACCCAAGACAAATATAGTTTTCAGAAATGTTCGTTTAAGGGGGTACTCTAGAGGAAAACGTTCGAAAGGTGAATTGATAAGAAAATATATAACTCGGGATGAGATAGAGATTTGGAATTTGGTGTATTGTTAGATAGTTTGGAAGGAAGAAAGTGTACAATTTCAGGTTTCCAATATTTTCAACTTTAGGAGGTGTCGCACACAAAAATGTTCGATTTTCGGAATGAAGTAGAAACATCCCTTTTAGAACGTGATAGAGACTTTATATTTGCTATATGGGTGAATCATTTAATAGAAAACACAAGAAGAATGGAGTTTTTCAAAAATGTATATTTAGGGGGAGGGGGGGTACTCCCCCCCCCAAAAAAAAACATTCGAAAGGTGAAATGATAGAAAAAGCATGCTTTGCGATGAGATAGAGACTTTAAATTTGGTATACGTGTAGATAGTTAGAAAGGAAGAAAGTGTGCAATTTCAGATTTCCAACATTTGCCATTGTGGGGTGTCGCACACTAAAATGTTCGATTTGACGAACAAATGAAAAACGCCCCCTTTACAATGTGATAGAGGCTTTAAATTCAGTATATGGGGTAATCATTTGATAAAAAAACCCCTAAGATTATTACGGTTTTTCAAAATTGATCATTTAAGGGGTGCAATACAAAAAAAAACGTTCGAAATATGAAGTGATAATAAAACATGCTTTGCGATAGGATAGAGACATCAAATTTGGTGTACTGGTAGATAGTTTGAAAGGAAGAAAGTGTGCAATTTCAGATTTCCAATATTTGCAACTTTAGAGGTGCCGAACAGCAATATGTTCGATTTTCTGAATAAATGAGACACGCTTCCTTTTAAATGTGATAGAGGCTTGATATTTGGTATATGGGCGTATTTGGTATTTGGTATACGTTCGAAGGGGGAGATGATAAAATAGTATGCTTCGGGATGAGATAGAGACTTTAATTTGGTGTACTGGTAGATAGTTTGAAAGGAATACGTGAGCAGTTAAAAATGTACAATATTTTCTTCTTTAGGGGGGTTCCGTACACTAAAATATTCGATTTGCCGAATAAATGTGAAACGCGAATTATTAAAAAAATGACAATATTCAGGGGTTGCTTATTGCGAAACTGTTGATTTTCAACGGGTTTTCAGCTAGTATTTGGACTAATTTGAGAGTCTAGAATTTGTTTATACGTCAAAATCAAGTGCTGACATTTTAAATTTCGGAGTTCGTGCGCAATTAGAATTGTAGATGGCCCCTTGTGTAAATTCTGTGACCGTGAATTCATAAAGGGGTGTCATTCCAGATCGAATGATAACTTTAAATTTGCTCTATCATGTAGGATGCTCGTATAACTGATTGCGAATTAACGATGCGCATTAACTGATTGTGAATTGATGCAGAATGACCTAAATGAGCTGTGTAACTGGTCTGTTTTAAATAGACCCCATTTAAATGTTTCTAAACGCTATGTTATGAGCATTGCTAGAATCCACAATATTCACAACTACAACTACATTTCAGGTGGTGTAGTGGATAGCGTGTTCGGCTGCTGTCTAGAGGGCTTGAATTCGAATCCCGAATAAGGCATGGAGGCTTGTGTGGCTACTGTAACTGGATTGCGATGTGTTGTTGCCACGTTAACTGAATAAGAAAAAAAATAATTTACTTCTATCTCGTTGTAATCGTATTATTGATTTGAGTGTCACTTTTGGTGACACATTTAACTTTCAGCGGCATATCGATAATACTATTAAAAATACCACCAAATACTTGGCTTGACCTTGAGACTATCTCCTGTTTTTGCCAGAACTGATACTATTATTTGTCTTTATATTACTCTTGTTAAACCAAAGTAGTAAGAAAACATATGTTCCGCCGCAAAACGGATTTGCGGATCTGCGGTAATGCGGATCCGAGCCTCCTCAGCAGTGGTAGTGGGGAGATGTTGGAATGGAATAAAGCACTTTGAAAATTTTACAAGATTTCCTTGAGGAAGAGGGAGTGAGTCATAAAGTGGGAGATGTTTTGTGGAGATAAGGTAATATGGATGGTGGGGGTATTAATAAAAGGAGGTGGAGGAAGTTATATTATTCTTTCTTCTTCATCTGGACACACGAGAAACGTAACCGCACTTATTAAAGTCACGTAGGTAGCAAAAGTAGAAGGGTACACGCTGCTGAAGGTAGGAGCAAAGATGTTGCCATCGCCGGGGGGGGAAATAATATGGGGGAGAAATCCAATGGACAAAATCCAATGGACAAAATTCAATCGCATGAAAACGATTTGAATTTAAATAATTCTAGAGATTACGATGACAAATTAACCGAAGAGTCGGTTTTCAGTGCTTTGAGTGTAATTTTGAAGACGATTATGTTTTGATATTATGTTTCAAATTTGACTTAAAACAGCGATGGTTTCGCTCTTATTTCTACTCTCCCATTCTTAAGTAGAGAGGTGCAATTAGATTAAGGTAATGCTCTTTAACAGGTGTGCAGTAAATGCAGTGGAAGGTTGCAACGGAATAATTATGTACGACGATATTTAAATGAATAAAATAACATGGCACATATTTAAATTCAGATTTTTATTTCTTTTCATCGGCGATGCATAGCATACTGTCCTACCGCCACGAGAAAGTCCCCAGACAGCAGACGGTTTAGTGGCGGTCGCTATGGAAACAGGTTATTCCACTGCATTTTAGGTGTGACGGAAAGCGCTTTTTTCGATTTGGCGCAGATAGAACCAACGAAAATCGCATTTCGCTTTGTACTGGGCTCAATGCTAAACGCTTGCATTCTGTGATTTTTAAAGCTGTGAAGTAACTTGTATTGTGTTGCACACTTTGTGGATTTTGTCTAGTTGAAAAATGACTACATTTAAAAGTGGAAAGACTGCATTCGCAAGCATGTGCAATAGTCCACAATGTTACGGCATTTTTTGAAGAGGAAAAACCGCAAATTCTCTAAAAATACCAATTTCAAATGCAATGAAGAGAACTGCGGAAGCGACAGAGATTTCAGCGTCATCAGTTAAAACGATAAAATGTGAGGGGGAAATCGCTTAATGAAACTGAGATAAGTATTTTATCTATTTGAACAATTTATAATTATTGCTTAAAGAAGCTATTTTAAAAGTAACACAAAATGAATGCAAAAAAAACTGTGAACAAACACATTGCAAAAATAGAGAATATTTATTGGAAGAAAGATGGACTGATAGAAGATATTGTGAAGAAATTAATGATAAATCTGTCGGATAGCGAGTCAGACTCTTCTTCGAGTAAAAACATTCTAAGTGATTCGGGCATAGTAGATAATAGTTATTCTAATGAATGTGAATGAATATTTTATAATTGATTGAAAAATATGAAAAGAATGAATATTTTAAAGTCATAATTTTGCTTATTTATCATTTATTTTTTCCTTTTTGCTGGCTAATAATTGTGTAACTTGCTGATTGAAAACTGTAATAATTTTCATTTAATTCGAAATTTAGTTTTAAACAAAATGATATAAATTCTAGTTTTAAATTGTAAGCTTTTCTCTCCCAAAATCGTCCGAACCTAAAAGAAAATATCTAAAACTACTTTGTGTTAATAGATTGACGGCTTCCCGTAACCGCTGTCGCCGTAACCGCTGTCGATGATAACAAATTATTTTCTGAGTTTAAATGACGAGAAATTTTTAAGTTAATTTATAATGTAATGTCATTTAATACGAAAATTTTGTTTAACTGTCGGATAAAAAACATCTACTATTTTCTTTTAGTACATCATGATAAACGAAACGGATTCTTCGCTTAATGAAGTGAGCTTGATTTGCCAAATGTTGCAGTCGATTTTAAACCTTTCTCCCTCCTTTCTTCGACTCGTCTACTTGCAGCAACCCTGTTCAGAGACTTTCTCGTGGCGGTAGGACAGTACACAGACAGTGGTCTAAAATAGTAGCGCTCGTAGAGCTCGAGCTCGTAGTAGCGCTCGTAGTTCCGGCAGCGGGAAACAGGTTTATGCTAGGATACAAATATTTACATGAAATTGATTGAAAATTGTATATTTATCTACCATAAATAATTTTATGGAAAATTTTATATACATTAAAATGACATAAACGTATTGTGATTAGTGCCACTTTAAAGCTCGATCCTGTTAGTAAGCTGTCATAAACGATGGCAGTTTACAACAAATTAAAATGGTTATTGATGCATTGGAACACTCTTCCGGTAAGCGAACGACATGTGGAAGACATTTACTGCAAATTTTTACTGTTGATAAATATTATTTAGGTTATAATCAAAAATGCAAACAGAAGTGAAAATTGATGCACTTTCCAAACATTTGTAGTATCTACCTGATAATGTACCTGATGGGCAGTACAGTGATAATAGATTAATTTATTACGTTGCTGGTTAAGTTGTTAGTAAATGTAAAAGCAAAATTAGATGTGCTGAATGTGAAAGCAGATAGAAGTTCAGAGAAACTGACAAATGAATGTTCATCATTTGCAAAAGCAATTAATGATGGAGGTCTTATGTATTCCCCAATAATTCTATTTTATTTTTTAAAGCCTTAGAGTACATATTTACAACGTGTTTATCTTTAGATTTACTTCATAGAGTTAGTATAAGTGACTTATTTGACACTTTGTCAAACACTAGATTAAACTTTATAGGAAGTGAAAGCCACAAGGTCGAAGTGACAGAAACATCATTGAGATTTTACTTAATAACCAGTCTTCATTTTTATATTAAAGGTATCAACAGAGACAAATGCACACAAAGAAATAAAGTAAGATTTTCACTGATGAATAAATATAAATAGTGTATTTGAATAAATGAAATGCATGTAAAATATTAAAATAATAATGATACTTTTTTGCTATTAAAATATTTTTATTTTTAAATTTAGTTTTTATCTCCTTTAAAGTAGATAATATTCTTTAAACACATATTTTTCTGTAAGGATGTATATATCTATATTATAGTTTAGTTTTTTATATTAGACATAGCATAATATTAAACTTATTATGTTATATAATACCTTATCTGTAAATATTTTGTTCAATTTATATATATCCTTTTTTTCAACTGGTGCAAATTTATTGTTGAAATCATGAAATTAACTGCTAGGCAAGATTTATTATGTATTTAGTTGTAATAATAAATTTGACTATATCTTTCACTAAACACAACTCACAAAACGACATATTTACAAAAAATTTTTTACCTGAGCTATTTCATTTCATTTTTTATGTAAAAAAAGTTTATATGCATTTCTGTCTACAAATGCATAATTTAAAACAAACACAGGGTAAATTTACATTCGTTTTGTATCCCTCCCTATGTTGTAAGATGAAATTGTATGATTTTATATATATTTTATAGAATTATAAAAATAACGTTTGCTTACCAAATAATAATGAAGTAAATGTCTTTCAAAATAATACTAAAAATAAAAGAAAAAACATTCAAAGCATCGCAGACCCATGAAATAGTGTGTTTTAGGGCAAGAAATGACTTTTAAAAATATATATTTTGCATTAATATCTCCGTGTTAACTGTAATAGGAATTGTTTCTGTAGAAAAATTATTCTCCTGAAACCCTATTTTGAAGTCAAGACATACTTTAAACAGTTTATTTAAATTTTTAATTTCAAATGACGTATTTTTTGCATGGAAAAGCATAGAGTTCTCTGCTATGAGCGGGTCAGTTATAATTGCAGTGCCATCTGTTGCATTTCTTGAATAATTTTCCAGATTTTTTTCATTGAAAGCGACACTACAGTGTCTAGAAGTAATAGTGTGCCGACCGAGGCGAAAAACAGGTTCCCTATAAACTGGTTCCGCCAGACGGCATTGGTCTCGAATAAGCGGTTAAAAGCGGAGGAGTTAACATTAAAACTAATGGGAATTTATTGCAAATGAAATGACCGATATCTTTGGAAATAATTGAAGAATTTGTGTGAAATTTGGTGTAATCATTGCAAGTGGCATACACAAAAAGACATTTGATTTTCAAAGAGATTGAGCTAGGGATATATTCGTATTTTTAAAATTTTATTTAACTTTATCTGTGGTCATTCAAACATTTGAGGTTCAAAATAATTAAGTACATTCATCACAGTAAAGTGAAATTCAGTATGACGTTTTCTCTTGTGTTACATTTCAGTTCCTTCGAGCTTGAAGCTCATCGGGATAGCCCATCCTGGGCCGGCCATAGGACTTTACTTGTTTTTGGTATAACTCGGGAACAGGTGCATCTAAAAATTCGAAGCTTAGCATATACTTGTCATTTGCTGTATATTTTAACTCTTTGGATTATAAATCTTATCGGGCTAGCCCGTCCTGAGCACAACAAGAGAATATATCGTTTTATGAGAAGAACTCAAATTCGGAGTATCTAGAATGTCTAAATTTAATATATCATTGTCCTTTGTGGTATATTATATTTCATCGCATTTCGAACCTTATCGGGGTAGCCCGTCTTGGCCCGCGATAGAAATTTACTCGCTTTTCAAGAATAACTCGATCAAACGCAGTAACTAAAAAATGTAAATTTAGTATATCATTTCCTTTTGGATAGATTTTAATTTAGATTTTGAACCCCATCTAGCTAGCCCGTCTTGGGTCCGCTGAAAAAGGCATTCGTGTTTGAAGAATAACTCGAGAACCGCAATAGATAAAAATTCCAAGTTCAACATGTCTTTGGTTTTTGACGCATATTTAAGTTTCTTCGGATTTGAACTTGGAATCGAATCGAATTTGATCGGGGTAGCCCGTCCTGGGCCCGACATAGGAATGGACCAGTTTTTTTAGAATAACTGGAAAATCGGGACAACTAGCAAATATAAATTTTATACATCCTTATCTTTTGGGGAATATTGTAATTCCTTCGATTTTGAACCGTATCGGGCAAACCCGTTTTGGGCCCGCATTAGAAATTCACTTTTTGGGAGGAATAACTCTAAAACCGGAGTATCTAACAGTTCCAAGTTTAGAATGTCGTTGACATTTGCGGAATATCTTAGCTCACTGGATTTAAATCCTTAACGGGCAAGTCCGATCTGTGCTTGGAAACCGTGCAACTAGAATGTCTAAATTTAGTATATTATTCTCTTCTGGGATACATTTTAATTCTTTGGATTTTAAACTTTATTAGATTACCCCGTCTTTGCCCAGCGTTAAAAATGCATTCGTTTTTGGAAAATAACTCGAAAATCGGAGAAAAATGATCATTTACCGAACAAATGAACAATTACCTTAGTTCCCCCTTAGGGATTATATTTGAAAAAATATTTTGTGCTGTTGTGTAAACCCACATTCGGTCGTCGACCCCCCTTATCCTAGATCTTGGCTACGCTTATATGCAAGAGAATTAAATAATGCGAAACCAGTCCACGGTGCACTTTAAAGATTCATAGTAATATAGTGATTCGTACTACATAGAATAATACAAAGAAAAGTCTTGTGATGGGATTTTTGGGCGCTGAAATTCGCAGATTATGAACGAAAAAGAATATTGTACATGTGACGGTTCTTAGCAAAAACAGATTCGATCTCAGATGACTAATTTGCTAATGAGATACTTCCTATTGTATCTAGAGGCCACCCTGAAGGCAGTTCAAAATGCCTTTCCCTAGTGTTCTACCCATTTTCAGAGCCCCTGCTTATTTGCGGATCTTTTGAGCATTGTTCGTGCAACAGATGTGGCAATTTACGAAAACGTATGTAAAGGAGACGCCCCTGTCGAAATAAAATAGCGGTCGTTTACATCTCCACTTTTAATCGAAATTTTTATCTGCGCAACCTTTCACCGTACAAAGAGGCAGCACTTGTAGGCAGCCCCCACCTTGTCTAAGGTTCAGATGTCAATGGTGTTTAATGTTTTTCTTCCAAATTCACAGAACCACTGACAGGCATTTTTCTCAGTAGCCGAACATATGAGATAACAAAATATCTGCTAGACATTCTCATACATTCTTTTTTTAGGTTTGCATGGTAATATGTATCAAAATGCAAAACAAAAGTTTGGTTTTAAAGCATTCGTTCAAGTTATTCATATAATGCTTATAAAAATTATTGAAAATTTTCAATTTCAAGTAAACAATATCAATACGTGCTATCCAAATTTCTGCTAAAGAAATAAAATTATTTTCGTAAGAAGCAGTATACCACTCAAAATATTAATATCGATCGGTTTCGAAGGCAAAAAACCTTTTTCGTCAGATCACACAGATCCGCAACGTCCACTCGTACTCTTAGTGCATCGACCCAACATCCGTGGACAAATTTCGCACTTCTTAGCTCATTTGCATATGGATGTAACTGTGTATCTAGGAAAAAAGTGGGATCGACAACCGAATGGAGCTTATAGTAAAAAATTATTTTTTTTTTAAATATGGACAATATTGAGAACTAATGTAATTGTTCGGCAAATGAGGTTATTTACAGCACATCCCATCTCCCATGCCTACTCCACTAATAGTATATACACCGAAAGTATTAAATTCTAGTTAACACTGACGTCATAACTCCCATCGATCAGGAGAGCATACTGACAAGATTGTTATATTTTGTACCCTGTAACACAGAGTCTTAACGAATTTTAATCTCTAAAATGTTCTATAATATTATACCATTTTAAAGTGAATTTTATGTGAATATTCTGTGTCGGAGTGAAAAAACTGCTTGCCGGAGCCGGAACTACGAGCTGCGTATTTTAGACCACTGTCTACGTATGCTATGCATCGCCGATGAAAAGAAATAAAAATCTGGATTTAAATATATGCGATGTTATTTTATTCATTTAAATATCGTCGTACATAATTATTCCGTTGCAACCTTCCACTGCATTTACTGCACACCTGTTAAGGAGCACTACCCTAATCTAATTGCACCTCTCTACTTAAGAATGGGAGAGTAGAAATAAGAGCGAAACCATCGCTGTTTTAAGTCAAATTTGAAACATAATATAAAAACATAGTCGTCTTCAAAATTACACTCAAAGCACTGAAAACCGACACTTCGTTTAATTTTTCATCGTAATCTCTAGAATTATTTAAATTTAAATCGTTTTCATGCGATTGAATTTTGTCCATTGGATTTCTCCCCTATATTATTTCACCCCACGGCGATAGCAACATCTTTGCTCCCACATGCAGCAGCGTGTGTTCTTCTACTTCTGCTATCTACCTGACTTCAATAAGTGAGGTTACGGTTCTCGTGTGTCCAGATGAAGAAGAGAGAACAATATAACCTCCTTCTCCTTTTATTCATACCCCCCACCATCCATATTACCTTATCTCCAAAAAACATCTCCCATTTTATGACTCACTCCCTCTTCCTCAAGAAAATCTTGTAAAATTTTCAAAGTGCGTTATCCCATTCCAACATCTCTCCACTACTACTGCTGAGGAGACCCGGATCCGCAGACCCGCAGATCCGCTTTGCAGCAGAACATTTGTTTTCTTACTACTTTGGTTTAACAAGGATGATATAAAGACAAATAATACGAGTATAATAATACTCGTAGTATCACTTCTGGCAAAAACACGATGTAGTCTCAAAGTCAAGCCAAGCCTTTGGTAGACTTTTTGAATAGTATTATCGATATGCCGCAGAAAGTTAAATGTGTCTTCAAAAGTGACACTCAAATCAATAATACGAGTATATCGAGATAGAGGTAAATTATTTTAAATGTAGTTGCAGTTGTGAATATTGTGGATTCTAACAATGCTCATAACACAGCATTTAGAAACATTTAAATTGGGTCTATATAAAACAGACCAGTTACACAGCTCATTTAGGTCATTCTGCATAAATTCACAATCAGTTAATGCGCATCGTTAATTTGCAATCAGTTATACGAGCATCGTACATGATAGAGCAAATTTAAAGTTATCATTCGGTCTAGAATGACACCCCTTTATGAATTCACGGTCACAGAATTTACACAAGGGGCCATCTATACAATTCTAAATGCGCACGAACTCCGAAATTTCTAATGTCAACACTTGATTTTGACGTATAAACAAATTCTAGACTCTCAAATTAGTCCAAAAACTAGCCAAAAACCTGTTGAAAATCAAAAGTCCCGCAATAAGCAACCCCTGAATATTGTCATTTTTTTTAATAATTCGCGTTTCACATTTATTCGGCAAATCGAATATTTTAGTGTGCGGAACCCCTTAAAGAAGAAAATATTATAAATTTTAAATTGCTCACGTCTTCCTTTCAAACTATCTACCAGTACACCAAATTAAAGTCTCTATCTCATCCAGAAGCATACTATTTTATCATCTCCCCTTTCGAACGTTTTTCTGTGGAGCACACCCATAAATTAACATTTTTTAAAAACTATGTTCGCCTTGGGTTTCTTATCAGATGATTGGCCCATATACCAAATATCAAGCCTCTATCACATTTAAAAGGAAGCATGTCTCATTTATTCCGTGTGTCTCTTCCGTGTTTAAGCGTGTCTCATTATTAGCTTTAGGCGAGCACAACTTCTTTTTGTCTAAAGCTAAATATCGCTGCACACCACTGATTTTATCATTTCATTTAAAAATCAATTCGGTAACCATGTATATTTATATATGCAACATTTTACAATTTTGTTTTAAGTTCTTATAAAGAGTTAATTTTGTAGAAATATTTTATTTATTTTGGTTTTATGGCTGACAAGGGAGATAGCGTCTATTCAAATAATTTGAGATCAAGTTACTTTTATTTTAATTATATATTATCCGAACTGAATGGATAAAACAATATCCGTGGAAATAAGCAAAGTATTTTTACTTCGTCTAGTAAAGCTAAGAGTCAAGCGGGATTTTCAGGAGTGACGAATATCTCTCTGTCTACACACATCCGAAGATATTCCATTGTAAATGGAACTAAAAGAAAATATGCACACAATTTATACTCTAGCATTTTAACTCGAGATAAGTTTTTGATAGACATATCTAAGCGATAAGAACGTGGATGTTTCCTTAATAGGAAATTGGACTTGGAAAATTGCTAAATTATAGATGTCTTGATATTATAGGGTTGTTTCGATATTTTTCAGAGTTAAAAACTCGACACATGGAATTGATATTTTTTTAAAAATGTGAGACATTCATCTCAAATATGTTGATGTAATTATTTATTCAATTTCACCTTACATTCTTTGATATTTTTTTATTATTTGCTTTATTTTTTTGTATAAATTAGAAGTAGCAGCATAGTTGTTTATAACACAGACTATTATACAGACCTGTCACTCTCGATAGTTTCGCTTTCGCGGCGGCCATTAGAGATAGACCAAACAGAGGGTTGGCGCGCTTTTGGCGATGGTCTGGTTTGGTCCGACGCTTGGCGATGGTCTGGTTTGGGTCCAAGACGATTTTCAATCTTATAACCCTATTTCGCTCGGCGAAAACTTAGAACAACAGACTAGCGTGGTTTGAGTAACGTGAAAAAGGATTATTTGTTAAGTGTTTAGATCATTTCATAGAAATGGATTGATAAAAGAAAACTGGTTGCGTTACAGGGTATGTAATTTATGTTTATTAACATTGAAATAATTTTAGTTATCAAAATCCTACATACGTGTTCATTATAAGTATACACGTGTTCATATAAGTATACACGTGTTCATTATACGAAATTAGTGCTGTGTTATTACTGCAGGATTAGACTAAATTTTAAGAGGTAGTGGTATAATTAGTTAAAAAATACTTTCCGTATTTTTATAAAATGTGAAATAATTTATATTTGGATAGCTTTTTCTTAGTTGAATGTGATATAGTATGTAGAAGACCCAGACCGTCCGACTCGTCCAGGGGACTAAGAGCAACTATTTGGACGGCCGGTGTGTGATATAGTATGTGTATATATTTATGTAAAATTTTTATTAAGTGCCTTATGGTGGAAAATTCACCCCCCCTCGGGTAATTAATAATTGAGTTCCACAACTTCGATAGTGCATTTATGTAAATTTGATATTTACTATATGAATATTTTTATATTTAAAAAAAAAGTCTATTATCAGTATCACAGAACAAATTAAGGATCAAGTAATTAACGATCAACACGCTAGTATACTTTTTAGACTGAAAATATTATATAATATTTCAGTCTTTTGAGTATGTTAGCTTGTAATTTTTTGTGCATTATGTTTTATAGTGAGACAATGCAATGTGTCTATTTTTTAATCTATTTTATGATTATTTGAATTAAATATATAACTATGTTTATTTAAATATTCTTAAACTAATGAATATATTTATGTTGCAGATTAATGTATTTTTAAATCCTAATCCTTTTTATAGTTTCAAAAATTATAAAGTACAGTCCTCAACATTTTGTTCCCCTCCCGTTTAAAAAAAAATCGCCAAGCGAGCGATAACGCGCCAAATCTGGCAGACGCATCGTAGTTCAGTTGGTCCAACTCACGAGCTCTAGTGTCTATGCGACATCCCATGTTAAAAATGTTGCCATAGGGTCCTATGGGAGTGAACCTTCTGAATATAGTATTCTGTGGTTTATAATAAAGAAGTTTTCAAGTCTATGTATTAAGGTCAGGGAAAGAATTCTTATGGAAACCAAATCAGTCTTGATTACAATATACGATTATATATTTGGAATTGTTCTGGATTAAATTTTTAACAAATAAAAAAGTATAGCTTGATAAGTGGTGTCTATATTTTCTTATATATTTTCCTTGATTTTTATATTCCAATTAAAATGGAGTTTTCCTTTTATTTTGTTTTTCTGCATTTAATGTTCTTATTACAAAACGGGGATTTAACTTCAATAAATTTGTTAATGTCATTAATTTATTTTAATTGTAATGCAGTTATTACTGAAACATTACTTAAAATAGTATTGAATACCTCTTAAACCGCAGCCTAGTACAGAGGCACTGATAGGTCAGGTATAAGAATACTTTTCATAGGGGCTCGGGAGGCTTCATTTAATTACCCACATCTTCTGACCTACTCGAAGGTGTAAGGTATCTGTTTAAATGGCCTGGAAGTGCAATCCAATTTAGACCAGAAACCAGTGGGGGCAGCATCCACAGGGACTGTATCTTTCGGAAGAACTTACAGGCCCACATATTTAACGTTTCCGTACTCCGCATGAACACGTAGACAGTTTGGACAGAGCTGGGAATCAAACTTGGGTGATCCGAGTGCAATTCCCGTGAACTACTACTGGACTGTTACACAAACAAGACCCCTTTTTGCCTAAACCTTTCGAAAATAGATCAATAACTTGTAAAATAAGGAGGGGTGCAGATTTGTTGTATTTGTCCAAAATATCTAACGGCGGCTATGTTCAGGTCCATTCAGCTGTACTATGGCATATTTATTGTAATAGACTAAATGCTTTTATATGCAGGTTTCTGTTTATCGAAGTTTACTTTATAATATATAAATTAATTTTTGTTTTTCACGTACTGTGCAGTGACCATTTTGTTTGATGCTTTTGGAAAAAAATATATTTATTGCTCAATATTTTGTTTTAAAATATTTTTTTTTTTATTTCTTACCTCATTTCGACAGTTGATAATCCGACACCACTTTAAGTTCTTAATGTAACCTAGCTAAAATATATATCGTGAAACTTCATATATGCAAATTTTGGACTCCTTTTTTCAGTCTCCGCAAATAATTTTTACATGACTGTTATCGTGACTGAACCATCCTCTTCAAAATTAAAAGTGAATTATCAAGGACTTGTAAAGTTGCTTGCTTTTTAAAAAGCAGTGTAAAAGAATTAATTTTCAAATGCATTAAAATGAAATAAAAATAGAAAATTTACCAATACACATCTCTAACTATGTCTGAAAAAGATTTGGTATGAAATTGATATGATGTTTTTAAATAACAATCTTAGGATGCATATAATATTTTAAATCATTGTGCATGTAATTTATAGTGTAGTTTAAAAATTTTTTTTTTTTTTTACTTTCTTACTTTCATCGATTTACACATTTTAGTTATCCCTGTTCACAAAGAACAATTTTTAAATAATTTCTAAACAAATATTTGTGTACAATATCGCTAACATTCTAAGTACTTATTTGTTTAACGTAATATGAAGCAAGGAATATTTGTATTTTATTTTAAAGAAGCATGTTATTAACATTTAATAATTAATACCTGCAATGGCAGCAAGAAAACTTGCTTTGTTATATGACACTATAATGTGAATTTCTATGGGGATTGATATAAAGTGCTACCATGCATCCGGCTTCTAATTTACATTTAAAATTAAACTCTTGAGAGAATTTTACCTGTAAAAATATTACCAAAGTTTCAACCAGTCTCTCATTCAATGGAAAAATACGGGGCGCGACAGCCCAGTGGTTAGCTCGCAACATTTGCACTCGGATGGCCCGGGTTCTATTACCGCTACTACCAAAACTGCTGCCGTGTCCCCGTGGAGTACGATCATGTTAAACATGTGGATCTGTAAGTTCGTCAGAGAGGTTGGTGGTAAAGGAAGGAGAATATGTTCCCTGTGGATGCCTCTCCCACTGGGTCCGGTCTAAATTGGGTTGGGTGGCAGTTTTCGGTAGCCCAAATAGATACCTTATAAATTTTTGATAGGTCGGACGATTTGGGCCGAAGAGGAAGAAGGGTGTAAAATAAGGGAATATTTTTCATTAGCAAACTGCTAATCAAAATTTCATTTCTATCGCAGTTTCGATATTTTGACTAGCAGCTCACAACTATTATTTCACTAGTTTTTTAAAAATGTACCTATAAACATATTGAGATGCCGGGTTTGAAATATAAAAGAAAAAAACCATGAATATTGCAGGAGCTATGCTCGTTTGCTCGTTTTTTTTTTTTTTACCAATACGAATCCTTTGTTGTAATTTTTAAAATAAAGTCTTAAAACGCGATTCAAATTTATTTTTTCCATAGCAAAACACAAATTTTCTATCGCAATTTGCGATGCGATACCGCTTATTTTGCACCCTGCTCTCATTGCAGATAAGATAGCTGCAGCCATGAACATACAATGATGACATAAAATTTTAAATCAAATTTTCGATTCACAACAGCATTCCTATGAAATAATTTAGATTATCAATGCTTTAAGTGGTATATTTATCAATGCTTTAATGGTATATTATACTAAATATTTTGGAGTGTACTACATGCAACAGATTAAGGAGTAATAGTGGGAGCTATTAAAGGTCTTCACTATGACCCCCTCCTTGTTTATAAAATGCAGTGTGTGAAATATTAGGTAGTTGTGTGATATTGTAACTACATACATGAATCATGCAATACTATTTACTAATTGTCATTTGTAATTGTGGCAACAAAACATTGAAAACAGAATAAAAATATTTGATATTCATGTTTGCAAGCTTTAAATATGTTGTAGAAAACTTAAAAGTAAGAGGAACTCGAATTCAACCCAAAATAATTCTGATGATGAAAATGATTTTTAAAATGCGAGCAAGATAAATTTACAATGAATCAGATGTTTTAAAATCCCCCCAATCCAAAGAAAAATACCCAGCTCGCTGAAATATTTCAATAATTACATTATGTGCTCAAATTAATACGAAACGTAGTTTGAATGAGTTTCGATAATTATACATACGTAAATAAAAAAAGATATCCATCCGTAATACGATAAAGACAAAAAAAAAATTAAATCTCCGTGTTTTAGAACACATGAATGGGAATTATGAAAATCCTTATTCTGAAATACATCAAATACCTTTGAATTGTTTAAAAATTTATATATAACCAAATAATGGCGTGTATCTCTCCTTCTTGATTGATATATCTCGTTACGCTTATGTAGAGCTCCTCTACTACAGGCTGACTTATCAAGCATATTGAAGCCCATAGAGTTCCAAACTACAGTTACAGAAATTGTAAAATAAGTGTTTAAAATAAATACTTTATATAAAAAAAGAAGTTTCAATTAGAATATTATAGAACTTTGCTCGCACAAGTATGCTAGATTACCGAGTTTCCAATTATTTATTAGCCATTGTTTTCTTCTATCTTCGTTTCTAGGAAAGCGAAACATCCTAAAACTCTTTCTAGAATGAATAGAGCAGTTCGGTGCAGAAAAACCACCCATAATTATTTCAATTATACTTCCTAAAGTTATAATACGAATAGAGCTAATGCTAATGGGCAGCGCGTTCAGCTGTTGGGTTATACTTTTGGATATTTAATAAGTTTAGGAGTTTTGTTTTTTGTCTAAACGTGTTCAGGGGTCTTATTTACATAGTCACTCTCCATTTTCTAATTGTTTAGGTTTTTGATATTCTTTGTTCAAATATATTCTATTCCATAGGTTTTGTGTTAAAAACGGCGAAAGTTTGTTCTTTTTAGGATTTGGCAATTTAAATTTATTTAAATTGGCTAATTTGGAATTCCATTTATTGCCCTTTTTATTCCCTTTAATTTGATTCCAAATTTATTGCTCTCGGCAAAAAATTCGTTAATTCATTGCAATTTTTCAGTTTTATTCTATTTTCAGCTTTTTAAGTATTTTAGAATCGTCCATATTTAAATTATTGCCGAATTCGTATATTTCCAAATCGTTTCACTTCATTTCCTTTTAATTTTCGTCTGCTTTGAAATTCCATTTCTCTTCTTTAAAATTTCGAGTTTTTAATTGGTTGATCGTAATATTAAAATCGTCTGTCATTAATTATTTTATTGTTCATGGATAATTTTGTTTACAATCTGTGGCAGCGATGTTTCGCACTATATAAGTAAAATCGCGCACTTTTTCGATCTCTTTTGCTCTTTTTGCTCTTCTCTTCTCTTGATTGGAACTAAAATGTAATCATACAGAGTTGGCTTTAGCGCCTCGGCGCGAGCCGAGCGAAATTCGAATGCGGCATGCGTTCTGAGGAACGAACGTCTTATTTCCCGGCCTGCCTGTAATGTGTGTGGTATCCTGATAGCAGAGAGTTGTTTACTTGAAATAACGTTGCGAGCGAAGTGATTGATGTCTACTGAAGTATCGTCTGCGCCTTTGGAATAATTGTTTAGTTCCGGAGGTCGGATTTGTTCTTTTATAGTGAACTGTGTAGTTTAAATTTTTCGAGTCCTAGGACCGGACCTCCAATTGTTTACTTCACGGTTTTGATGATGGAGCTATTTGTCCTTTTGTTCCGAGCGATGTCCACTGGCGCTCTGCTACTCTTGGCTGAGAATTTTATATGATGTGAAGGAGCTGCCCGTTTTTGTGCAGATCAGGCTTCGGGAGTGTTCTTTTAGTGAAGTTTTGGAGCACCATATTCCACTTGAATGGTTGGACTCACTTGATGCACCGATGCCCTACGGGAGGTACTTCTCCGTTTGGCCTTTTCTGGAGCAAAAAGGGACTGCACCCAAGCTGATGATGACAGACATCGATTTCGTCCTCGGGACATTATCACTGCCGTTCAGCGTTTTCCCGTTTATGGGTGATATCTTTTCATTAATTTTATTCTTTTGCAGTATTTAAAGTTAAATTAAATTAGCATGTCTAAGACCCCTCAACTTATATATTTTAAGTTACGAATCCTGGATTATTGTTAGGATGTTCTAAATTCCCTTTTGGCTAACTTATGTTCTTTTATCCCAAATTCTCGTTTTGATAAATAATTGAATAGGTTTAATATTGTTAACTTTAAAATTTAATATTCTAACGTTTTTTTACCACTATACGACCGGCCATTCCTTTTATTTATTTATTTAAGTTGTTTATTTGATTTGTTTAGTTAATGAGATGTAAAATGTTTTGAAAATTCTTTTAAAATGAAGTTTAAATTTTAATAAACGTTAGATAATTGAAAACCTAAAAATCTGTGTGCTCTCTCTCTCTTTTATTTTAATGTTTTTATTTTTAGGTAAGGTGTCAATTCTTATATTTTACAGGAGTACATATTTGTACACGTAGGGTAACTGGTCAATTGGTCCTCTTTCGGTTTATTTAAGAATTCAGTTTATTTCTAGAATGTTTTCAGGTTTGAGGAACTTTAGAACTATTTTAGATTTATTTCCAGAGATATTTTTGATGACATTTAGGTTTTAAGAACATTGGAAAACTTTTAAGAACTTTGAGAACTTAGAATGATTTAGAATTACTTTAGTATTTCATAATGTGCCCTCCCCCCCCCCCCAACAATTGGCGCCGTTTGACCAGTCTAGGGGCTTATTCATGCTAACTGTAATAGATTTTCTTAATAATTTTTGTTCTTAAAAATGAAATTTCAGTAAATTGATTCCATATCTGTTTATTCTAAAAGTGATTACTGTTGAGATTTTGATATGTTCTTAAACTGAAGCTTGATATTTTAGAATGTTCTTGAGCTAAATTAGAGGAATTTACTTTAATATTTTGATTAAAATGGAAATTTAAGATTGATTTAAATATTTTCATTTAGAATTTTTTGAGGAAACTTAAGAATTTTTGATTTTGACTTTTTCATTTAGAATTTTTATTTAAACATTCCTTAATTTAAGTTAATTTGATTTGAGTTTTATTATTTGAAGTAGTTGGAAATTGAATTTAAATCATAAATTTAGGAAACTATAGATAGTTGCGTAACACACTTTGTAGAATTTACATTTTTTTTCCTAATCCCATCTCATTAACAATTTTTTTTATTTTGTTGTTGAAAGATTTAGAATTGCTTTAGTATTTTATAATGTGCCCCCCCCCCCCCACACAACTAGGGTGGGCTTCAATATGCTTGATGAGTCAGCTCGTATATAGAAGAGCCTTACGTTTATGTGTTACGTCACATTGTCTCCTCCTCCGTGCTCCTCATTATGGGCGGGACCGGGGGCGGAGACCTAGTAAGTAGTAATTAGAACGCCCCGTCTCAATATATGCGACTGGAATACCTATCAGACAGCCGTGAGGACCTGATCTACCTCAAGGCTAACCGGTTCGTTACCCCCACGACTGATAGTCGCCAACAGACGAGCAAGCTAAGGTCCAGGAGAACAGGGTGACGTGGGATTTGCCAAACGCTGCACCAAAAGTGGACATAACGCCGAGAATAGAAGAATCAATTTCTGGACCCAAGACCACACACACCCCACCCCCAGGAACAGCAGCAAAAAGCAGCAGCAGCACAGACGACCCCCGGGGAGCTTCCCCAAGAAGAGACCGACTAGGCTGATAGGAAAGCCTCAACTCCTGAGGGGAGAAGGGCACCATGGCAGCGGGAAACGATAGATGTCGATTGCAGTGACCATCCAGAAGTGCCGAGGAATATTGCTGGTTAATGGCAAGCCAAAAGATTTGTCCTTTTTGCTGGGGTTTCCGACTTTCTACCCTTCGGTAGTTATGCAGAGGCAGAATACAACTTAAAGAGGCGCTGTCGTAACCCGGACCTATACCTGTACTGCCAGGTTAGCTTAACCTAATTATAAACCTAATGGAAAAAGGAAATCTAAAACTAAGAGAAAGGAAGAGAGAAGAGAAAAGGGGGCTAACAAGGGGCGAGGGCACTGCCCAAAAAGAGCGTGATGACCCAAGAGGACGGCGAACCCAGAAGGGGAAGAAATACCGGGGACGAAGAGACCCTCACCTACGACAAAAAGATATAACGGCACAGATGGAAAGTCCACCGTGAAGACAAAGTAACCAAAACAAACTACAGCCTGGGAAAAAAAAGGGAGAAGAGGGCCACTAGAGGGCAAAAAGAGAAAGAGGGAACTAAACTAAAGAAGAAGCGGTCAGATGCCTTGAGGCAAAGGGGACCGAAAGTTAAAGGCAGCTAAGCAGAATAACTAAGATACATACTAAACAAGCGCGATAAGCAAACCCGACTTACTGAGAAAGGATCCCAAGGAGTACCTGAAAGGGAAAAGTTAGGGGGCGAAGTACAACGGACGGTCAAAAGGGCGGGCCGAAGTGACCTTCGCGAACGGCTAACTGCAGGAGGCTTCTTTTCTTTCTTCTACCTGAAAAGAAAGGGGAAGAAGAGGCATACATAAAAAAGTTCTGGGAGGTGATGCGGGAAGCTGAAAGAGAGATGCATTAGATCTGAAATAGAAGTGGCATAATAAACAATAATGCAGAGGAAGTACACAAAAGGGGGTCTACGCCCCAGAAAAACAAGGCCGGGACAATCCCCCGGCAGCGCGATAGGACCAACATAGCAGCCACCGCTGGGGTGGGAAAAGGGAGCAGGGACAGTACACCTGCTGACACTATCGAAGTACATATGTACGACGACCTACGACTAAGACCTCTGCTAGGCCAATGCCGCCTTCAATTGGAAACCCGTTAGACAACAACTATAATTCACACCATTGAAATTACAGACAGGGACAATACCCCAGGACAAAGAAAAAGAAGAGAGAAGAAGGACCCACTTAGGCTGAAGAGGATAGATTAGCCTAGGAGGGAGAAAAGGAAGGCAGAAGAAGAGTAGAGAAGTAAAGCGGGAAAGAAAATCCTACGAGAGTAGGAGACATAGGAGAAGATGATTCTCCCATGACGGAGTGTCGCACGGGAGTATAGACTCTCTCCGAATCATGGTGGGAACTTCCTTCCACCGATTCCCATCCTCATCCTCCCAGTGGAGAGAAACCAGCTTGAGGTTTTTTTTTTGTGAAAGCAGCGGTTTGTTTATTTTAACCCTCACTACTCCCTGCAACACGAAACCAGCGACGAAGAGAACTTGGACGGGAGACCAGAGCTGAGACTGGTGAAGAGCACTTCACAGGAGAAAAAAAGGTTTGGAGGCGATAGCGCAGCAGCCTGGGTTACAGATCCGTTATAACATCTACATTTTCCATCAGCCAAAGTACTATCTTTCTAACCTTGTTTTGCAACTTTGGTTGCTTCGTAATATTGTACCTCCAAGCCTGCCAAAGGTGAGGAGCTGGTGTCCTAAGGTGATGTTCTTCAGTTAGCGGACACACTGTGATGTAGTGTAACATATCACCCTCCTCGCCACAGGAGCAGACTGATGACTGTTTAATATTAAATCTTTTCAAGTATGCAGGAAAAGCCCCGTGGTTAGTAAAATGTTGCATTAGTAGCTTGCAGTTCCAATGCCTCGAGGGTGATACAAATCTGAAGAAGGTGTATGTAGTTCTCCCATCCTGTGCATGATCCCATACATCTTGCCAGGCTTCGATCGATAGGATCTTAAGCCTCCTTTTAAGGCATGAAATTGGCCATGGAGGATGCTCTAAATTGGAGCTGATATCTTTTGTTGCTTCTTTTGCTTCCTGGTCCGCTAACTCGTTGCCTTGTATACCGATGTGAGCCCTAACCCAATTTATTGTGTACCTATGTTTTGAGATTTAATTTCTTTTAGAATTTCTTGTACCAGTGGGTTTGTGTTAAAGGGCTTGTTCACAGCCGCAATTGCTGACTGGCTATCTGAGTGTATGGTAAAAGCTTTGTTCCTATTATTAGCCCACCTCAGTGCTTGGAGGATTGCTATCAGTTCCGCTTGGAAAACACTGTTGTGTTTACCCAGCTTGCTGCGCCAGGAGAAGGTTCTCTGGGAGCCTTCAAACACCACAAAAGCAGCCCCCACTCCTGAATCCATCTTTGAGCCGTCTGTGTAAATATTCAAGTTAGTAGGTCTACCCTACTGATTAACTAAAATAGATGTGGCGGGGTGAGTTTGCCACGGATTTATCTTGCTTTCATAGTCACCTGGGACGAATGTTTTGCCAAAAGCCGATGTTTGTTTCTTTAATCTAGAGATGCGGCCGTATGCCATGACTTGAATACCTAGTCTCGCTACAGTGCCTAGAAGTAATAGTCTACAGACAGCCTATACCTCCCAATGCGGGGAGATGTTCCTGAAAAGCCGCCTCCGCCAGACGGCGATGGTCTCGAATAAGCGGTCAAAAGCGGAGGAGTTAACATTGAAACTTAAATTAATTTATTGCAAATAAAATGACTGATATCTTTCGAAATAACTGAAGAATTTGTGTGATATTTGGTGTGATTATTGTAAGTGGTATACACAAAATGTCACTTTATTTTCAGAGAGATTGAGCTAGGGATATATTCGTATTTTTAAAATTTTATTTAACTCGATCTATAATCTCTCGTTTAATAGACGAGCATCACTAGTGTCTGCTCATTACGCCGTCTGCTGGCTGTGGAAGGACCTTTCGGATTCATATATTTTCTAGCAACCCCCTAGCAACCATTGGAACGGAGCTTTGTTGTTTATGCCTGTTGGCTATACCAATACAATGCACATTACTTTTAATCTTTCACATCGCATCTTTAAATTGTTACAGTTTCCTTTTCCGGATAATTATTGAAATTATAATGCCAGAAAACGATAAGAAATATGTTCATAATATCGTTTGCAGTTAATGTGATCGAATGTCTACTCGACGGACGAACATGTATGCTCATATAAGGAAATTTCATCCTGGGGAAAAAATAGATTTTCAACTGAAAGTATTACATAAACATTTGTTGTTTATGTAATTGTCAGTGCTTATCAATGGCAGCTCTTATTGAACACATAAAAGTTGAACATGGGGATGATAATAGAGTAGTGTCAAGAAATGTCACAGAGTATAGTGTCAAATATAACTACTAAACTTATTTATAACAATATATATATATATATAGCATATATCTTTTTGATCTTTTATCTAAGAAATAACACATGTGCTTCATCTTATATAGAAAATATTTCTTTTTAAATAGAAAATTATTTTCTTATTTATTTACACACTTGTACCAAATTAAAATACAAAATATATTTTCAATATAATGTTATTTGTGTTGGATAATTGCTAATGATAATAATGCTTAAAAAGCAGACAAATAATGTGTAGTTTTGGATACTGAAAATATGCTGCTATCAGAGCATAACTCAACACCATAAAATATTTAATTATTTTAAAATACATAATAATATGGAATATTATAATCCTTCGAATAGATTTAAAAGTCCCAAAATGTCGGTTTTGAATATTTTCTGGGTTTTTTCATATTGTATAATCTTATTATATCCTTTAACATTAATTTCTGAGTTTAGAATTTTAATGGACCAAGTACAATTAAATAATTGTTTAATTCGGCGGAGTACTATCCTATCATACATATAAAACTAAAGAAAAAAGAAATCAATATTCTTAAACTGATTTAAATGTTTCCGAAACGTCATTGTATGTCAAGGGTAAGTGTAGTTGCAAGATATAAACCACGCCCCCTAAATTTCTGTGAGATTTGCAAATAACAAAATTTAAGTCGCGCGCATCCCACAGACGTGAATGTCTGCAATGGCTTCTAAAACATACGACGTATCCGAGACGTCGTTGTATGTCAAAGGGTTAATAATATGCCAGGGGGATTAGGGGGGAGTGTGTACAGTCAGTTAAATGAAAATTCCAAGCACCGCTCGTGATTTCGGTTTTTTCAATTGCTCAGTGAAACTAAAAGTGTCATTGAAGTCGGAATAATGCCTACTATAAATACATGTGCATCTAATTTGTGTCAGGAGTCGTGTTCACGTATATATTTAATACATATTATATTCGAAAATTCACTGCTTGTAATTTTGACTCTGGATAACTGGTCTGCGCTCGGATATAGAATACTCACAAATGTTATCTTAAATTGGTATATTTATCTACCATAAACAATTTCACAAAATAGTTTACATACAGTAAAATTCAGCTTATGAAACGTCTTCTAAAAATAGAGAGTTTTAATCTTGTAAGTAAGCTGACCAGAATGATGACGGCTTACAAGTAATTGATGGTTATTGGAGCTTACACAGAATACTATATTCAGAAGGCTCACTCCCATAGGATCCTATGGCAACATTTCTAACATGGGATGTCGCATAGACACTAGCGCTAGTCAGATGGACCAACTGAAGTGCGATGTGTCTGCCAGATTTGGCGCGTTATCGCTCACTTGGCGATTTTTTTTTAAACGGGAGGGGAACAAAATGTTGAGGACTGTACTTTTATAATTTTTGAAACTATAGAAAGGATCAGGATTTAAAAATACATTAATCTGCAACATAAATATATTCATTAGTTTAAGAATATTTAAATAAACATAGTTATATATTTAATTCAAATAATCATAAAATAGATTAAAAAATACACACATTGCATTGTCTCACTATAAAACATAATGCACAAAAAATTACAAGCTAACATACTCAAAAGACTGAAATATTATATAATATTTTCAGTCTAAAAAGTATACTAGCGTGTTGATCGTTAATTACTTGATCCTTAATTTATTCTGGGATACTGATAATAGACTTTTTTTTTTAAATATAAAAATATTCATATAGTAAATATCAAATTTACATAAATGCACTATCGAAGTTGTGGAACTCAATAATTAATTACCCGAGGGGGGGGGGGAATTTTCCACCATAAGGCACTTAATAAAAATTTTACATAAATATATACACATACTATATCACATTCAACTAAGAAAAAGCTATCCAAATATCAATTATTTCACATTTTATAAAAATACGGAAAATATTTTTTAACTAATTATACCACTACCTCTTAAAATTTAGTCTAATCCGGCAGTAATAACACAGCACTAATATACTTATATGAACACGTGTATACTTATGAACACGTGTATACTTATAATGAACACGTATGTAGGATGGTGATAACTAAAATTATTTCAATTTTAATAAACATAAATTACATACCCTGTAACGCAACCAGTTTTCTTTTATCGATCCATTTCTATGAAATGATCTAAACACTTAACAAATAATCCTTTTTCACGTTACTCAAACACCACGCTAGTCTGTTCTAAGTTTTCGCCGAGCGAAATAGGGTTATAACATTGAAAATCGTCTTGGAACCAAACCAGACTATCGCCAAGCGCTCGGAACAAACCAGACCATCGCCAAGAGCGCGCCAACCCAATGTTTGGTCTATCTCTAATGGCCGCCGCGAAAACGAAACTATGGAGAGTGACAGGTCTGTATAGTAGTCTGTGGGAGCTTATTTCCAGTCAATGCATGGCAGTCTGAGGAATTGAGATTCTTGAGAACACGTATAAAGATTTATACAGGTTCTTTAGGTTATACCCAAAAATGCAAGCAGACGGGAAAATTAATTTATTTTCCAAATCGTAGTAGTACAGTACAGTGCCTAGAATACCTAGTGTTGCGTTCCCAAGAGAAAGGTGTTCCAATAATACATCGGATAAAATGCGGAACAAGAGAGTGGAGCGCCATCTGTTATCGTCAGTTGAAGTTATAGATTAGCATGATCTATTAGTTAAATTTTTCTAGATCGTAATTTGATTTTTTATTAATCGTTTTAGTACCGTTGTTTATTTAATTTCCCTATTGTTTTTGTCTGTTACTGTTATGAATGCTTGTCATTTTACAATTTGGCGCATCCTCCATGAGGTGGAAATGCTGACCCTTCTATAATACCACTTAAAATTCTATTTAAACTAAAGTTCTTTTACTTGTTGAGAATGGAAATATTTCAGATATTTCACAAATTTTATCTGATAATGTACCTGATGGGCAGTACAGTGATAATAGATAAATTTATTACGTTGCTGGTTATGTTGTCAGAAAATGTAAAAGCAAAATTAGATGTGCTGAATGTGAAAACAGATAGAAGTTCAGAGAAACTGACAAATGAATGTTCATCATTCGCAAAAGCAATTGATGATGGAGGTGTTATGTATCCCTCAATAATTCTATTTTATTTTTTAAAAACTTAGAGTACAAATTTAGAAAGTGTTTCTTTATAAATTTACTTCACAGAGAGAGTATAAGTGACTTATTTGACACTTTGTCAAACACTAGATTAAACTTTATAGGAAGTGAAAGCCACAAGGTCGAACTGACAGAAACATCATTGAGATTTTACTTAATAACCAGTCTTCATTTTTATATTAAAGGTATAAACAGAGACAAATGTACACAAAGAAATAAAGAAATTTTTTTACAGATGAATAAATGTAAATAGTGTATTTGAATAAATGTAATAAATGTATGTAAAATATTAAAATAATAATGATACTTTTTTGCTATTAAAATAATTTTATTTTTAAATTTAGTTTTTATCTCCTTTAGAGTAGATAATATTCTTTAAACACTTATTTTTCTGTAAGGATATATAAATCTATATTATACTTTTGTTTTTTATATTAGACATTGCATAATATTAAACTTATTATGTTATATAATACCTTTTCTGTAAATATTTTGTTCGATTTATATGTATCATTTTTTTAACTGGTGCAAATCTATTGTTGAAATCATGAAATTAACTGTCAGGCAAGTTTTATTATTTATTTAGTTATAATGATAAATTTGACTATATCTTTCACCAAAAACAACTCACAAAATCACATATTTACAAAAAATTTTACCTGAGCTATTTCATTTCATTTTTTCTATTAAAGAAAGTTTATTTACATTTCTGTCTACAAATGCATTATTTAAAACAAACATATGGTAAATTTACATTCGTTTTGTATCCCTCCCTAAGTTGTAAGATGAAATTGTATGATTTTATATATATTTTATATAATTATAAAAATAAAATTTGCTTACCAAATAATAATGAAATGTCTTTCAAACTAATACCGAAAATAAAAAAAACATTTAACGCATCACAGACCCATGAAATAGACTGTTTTAGGGCAAGAAACGAATTTTAAAAATATATATTTTGCATTAATATCTCCTTGTTAACTGTAATACGAATTGTTCCTGTAGAAAAATAATTCTCCTGAAACCCTATTTTGAAGTCAGAACATATTTTAAACAGTTAGTTTATTTAAATTTTTATTTCAAATGTCGTATTTTTGGCATAGTAAAGCATAGAGTTGTCTGCTATGAGCAGATCAGATATACCTGCAGCGCCATCTGTTACATTTCCTGAACAATTGTCCAGATTTTTTCATTGAAAGCGACACTACAGTGCCGCCTAGAAATAAAGGTGTTATTTCACGGAGCAATTAATTCCTGCCAGCAATTTTTCAGCAACACCATACATTTCGATGGGAGGAAATCTTGCCGTCGAATTACCGCAATTCGTTCGTACTCGGCAATAAAAAATGCTCAGTTTCTAAGCTGTGACCTAATCAGAAGACGATAAAATTGAACGTCACTACGCTCCGCCTTTCTTCTTCTTCTTTGCGTTCAAGATGGCGATGGCGACTGTAATGCAAACACGTCGAAGCAGCTCAATTACGTTAGAATCTGGAGATGGAAAAAATAATAGAACTTCCACCAAATTACAGACGCCTGTGGGATATAAAATATCCAAATTATACGAAAAAACACATTCAAGAATGCTTCCTGAAATTGGCGGCACTAAACAGGGAGGACCTGTTAGAAAGGAGGGGCTTACAGTATCATTGACGGGCGGAACTGCTAAAGTCTGGAGATATAAAATTAATAATAGTCTGCCGACCGAAGCGAGAAACAGGTGCCCTAAAAACCGACTCCGCCAGACGGCATTGGTCTCGAATTAGCGTTAAAAGCCGAGGAGTTAACATTGAAACTAATGGGAATTTTATGCAAATGAAATGACCGATATCTTTGGAAATAATTGAAGAATTTGTGTGAAATTTGGTGTAATTATCGCAAGTGATATACACAAAAAGTCATTTGATTTTCAGAGAGATTAAGCCAGGGATATATTCGTATTTTTAAAATTTTATTTAACTTTATCTGTGGTCGTTCAAACATTTGCGGTCCAAATTAATCAAGTTCATTCATCACAGTAACGTGAATTTCGGTATGACGTTTTCTCTTGTGGTACATTTGAGTTCTTTCGATTTTGAAGCTTATGGGACTAGCCCATCCTGGGTCTGCAATAGAACTTTACTTGTTTTTGGTATAATTCGAGAGCAGATGTATCTAAAAATTCGAAGTTTAGCATATCCTTGTCATGTGCTGTATATTTTAACTCTTTGGATTTTAAATCTTATCGGGCTAGCCCGTCCTGAGCACAACAAGAGAATATATCGTTTTTTGAGAAGAACTCAAATTCGGAGCATCTAGAATGTCTAAATTTAATATATCATTATCCTTTGTGGTATATTATATTTCATCGCATTTCGAACCTCATCGGGGATAGCCCGTCTTGGCCCGCCATAGATATTTACTCGCTTTTCAAGAATAACTCGATCAAACGGAGTAACTAAAAAATGTAAATTTAGTATATTATTTCCCTTTGGATGGATTTTAGCTTTGATTTTGAACCTCATCGGACAAGCCCGTCTTGGGTCCGCTGAAGAATGTTTTCGTTTTTGAAGAGTAACTCGAGAACCGCAATAGCTGAAAATTCCAAATTTAATATGTCGTTGGCTTTTGTGGTATATTTAAGCTTCTTTGGATTTGACCTTCATCAGGGTAGCTTGTCCTGGGCTTGACATAGGAATAGACCCGATTTTTTTTTTAGAATAACTGGAAAATCGGGACAACTAGAAAATATAAATTTAGTACGTATCTTTAGTATCGTATGCAAAGTACGTAAATTCAGTATCTATTGTGGAATATTGTAATTCCTTCGATTTTGAACCGTATTGGGCCCGCTTTAGGAATTCACTTTTGGGAGGAATAACTCTAGAGCCGGAGTATCTAAAAATTCCATGTATAGAATGTCGTTGTTATTTGTGGTATATCTTAGCTCATTGGCTTTAGAACCTTAACGGGCAAGCAACTGTGCTTGAAAACCGCGCAACAAGAATGTCTAAATTTAGTTTATTATTCTCTTTTGGGATATATTTTATTTCTTTGGATTTTAAACTTTATTAGATTACATCGTCTTTGCCCAGCCTTAGGAATGCATTCGTTTTTGGAAAAAAACTCGAAAATCGGAGAAAAATTATCATTTACCAAACAATTAAACAATTACATTAGTTCTCCTTAGGGATTATATTTGAAAAAGTATTTTGTACTTTTGTGTAAACCCACATTCTGTCGTCGACCCCCCTTATCCTAGATCTTAGCTACGCTTATATGCAAGAGAATTAAAAAATGCGAAACCAGTCTACGGTGCACCATAAAGATTTAGTAATATAGTGATTCGTACTACATAGTATAATACAAAGAAAAGTCTTGTGACGGGATATTTGGATGCTGCAATTTGCAGATTATGAACGAAAAAGAGTATTCTACATGTGACGGTTCTTAGTAAAAACAGATTCGTTCTCAGATGACCAATTTGCTAATGAGATACTTCCTATTGTTTCTAGAGGCCACACTGAAGGCAGTACAAAATGCCCTTCCCTAGTGTTCTACCCATTTTCTGAGTCCCCGCTGATTTGCGGATCTTTTGAGCATTGTTCGTGCAAGAGATGTGGCAATTTGCGGAAACGTATGTAAAGGAGAGGCGGCTGTCGAAATAAAATAGCAGCCGATTACATGTCCACTCTCAATCGAAATTCTTATCAGCGCAATATTTCACCGTACAAAGAGGCAGCACTTGTAGGCAGCCCCCACCTTGTTCTAATGTTCATATGCCAATGGTGTTTCATGTTTTTCTTCCAAATTCACAGGGCCACTCACTGGCATTTTTCTCAGTAGCCGAACATATGAGATAAAACAAAATATCTGCTAGACATTCTGGTACATTCTTTTTTTAGGTTTACATGGTAATATGTATCAAAATGCAAAACAAAAGTTTGGCTTTAAAGCATTCGTTCAAGTTATTCATATAATGCTTTTAAAAATTATTGAAAATTTTCAATTTCAAGTAAACAATATCAATACGTGCGATTCAAATTTCTGCTAAAGAAATAAAATTATTTTCGTAAAAAGCCGAATACATCTCAAAATATTAATATCGATCGGTTTCGAAGGCAAAAAACATTTTTCGTCAGATCACACAGAACCGCAACGTCCACTCGTATTCCCAGTACACCGATCCAACATCCGCGAACAGACTATAAACAGACCTGCCACTGTCGATAGTTTCATTTTCGCGGCGGCCATTAGAGATAGACCAAAACGAGGGTTGGCGAGCTCTTGGCGATGGTCTGAACGCTTGGCGATGGTCTGAGCGCTTGGCGATGGTCTGGTTTGGGTCCAAGACGATTTTCAATGTTATAACCCTATTTCGCTCGACGAAAACTTAGAACAACAGACTAGCGTGGTTTGAGTAACGTGAAAAACTATTATTTGTTAAGTGTTTAAATCATTTCATAGAAATGGATTGATAAAAGAAAACTGGTTACGATACAGAGTATGTAATTTATTTTTATTAAAATTGAAATAATTTTAGTTATCACCATCCTACATACGTGTTCATTATAAGTATGCACGTGTTCATATAAGTATACATGTGTTCATCATACGCATTAGTGCTGTGTTATTACTGTGCCGGATTAGACTAAATTTTAAGAGGTAGTGGTATAATTAGTTAAAAAATATATTCCTTATTTTTATAAAATGTGAAATAATTGATATTTGGATAGCTTTTTCTTAGTTGAATGTGATATTGTATGTGTATATATTTAAGTAAAATTTTTATTAAGTGCCTTATGGTGGAAAATTCACCCCCTCCCCTCAGGTAATTAATGATTGAGTTCCACAACTTCGATAGTGCATTTATGTAAATTTCATATTTACTATATGAATATTTTTATATTTAAAAAAAAGTCTATTATCAGTATCCCAGAACAAATTAAGGATCAAGTAATTAACGATCTACACGCTAGTATACTTTTTAGACTGAAAATATTATATAATATTTCAGTCTTTTGAGTATGTTAGCTTGTAATTTTTTGTGCATTATGTTTTATAGTGAGACAATGCAATGTGTCTATTTTTTAATCTATTTTACGATTATTTGAATTAAATATATAACTAATTAAATATATATTTATTAAATATATAACTATTTAAATTTACTTAAACTAATGAATATATTTATGTTGCAGATTAATGTATTTTTAAATCCTGATCCTTTCTATAGTTTCAAAAATTATAAAAGTACAGTCGTCAACATTTTGTTCCCCTCCCGTTTTAAAAAAAAATCGCCAAGCGAGCGATAACGCGCCAAATCTGGCAGACGCATCGTAGTTCAGTTGGTCCAACTCACGAGTTCTAGTGTCTATGCGGCATCCCATATTTAAAATGTTGCCATAGGGTCCTATGGGAGTGAATCTTCTGAATATAGTATTCTGTGCATGAGCGGACAAATTTCGCACTTAGCTCATTTGTATATGGATGTAACTATGTAAAAAATGGGATCGAAGATGGAATGGAGTTTAGAGTCCAAAGTCAAATTTTTTTTAACAAATTTCTGTATCTCAATTATTCTGTAATATTATTTATGGTAGATATATATACCATTTTAAATTGAATTTTATGTGAATCTTCTGTTCGGAGTGATTAAACTCTTCGCCGGAGCCGGAACTACGAGCGGCTTATTTTAGACCACTCTATACGTATGCTATGCATCACCGATGAAAAGAAATAAAAATCTGGATTTAAATATGTGCGATGTTATTTTATTCATTTAAATATCGTCGTACATAATTATTCCGTTGCAACCTTCCACTGCATTTACTGCACTCCTGTTAAGGAGCACTACCCTAATCTAAGTGTACCTCTCTACTTGAGAATGGGACAGTAGAAAGTTGAGAGAAAGCATCGCTGTTTACAGTCAAATTTGAAACATAATATCAAAACATCGTCGTCTTCAAAATTACACTCAAAGCACTGCAAACTGACTCTTTGGTTAATTTTTCATCGTAATCTCTAGAATTATTTAAATTTAAATCGTTTTCATGCGATTGAATTTTGTCCATTGGATTTTGTCCATTGGATTTCTCCCCTATATTATTTCCCCCCGCGGCGATAGCAACATCTTTGCTCCCACATTCAGCAGCGTGTGTTCTTCCACTTCTGCTACCTACCTGACTTCAATAAGTGAGGTAACGCTTCTCGTGTGTCCAGATGAAGAAGAAAGAACAATATAACCTCCTCCTTCTCCTTTTATTCATACCCCCCACCATCCATATTACCTTATCTCCAAAAAACATCTCCCATTTTATGACTCACTCCCTCTTCCTCAAGAAAATCTTGTAAAATTTTCAAAGTGCGTTATCCCATTCCAACATCTCTCCACTACTACTGCTGAGGAGGCCCGGATCCGCAGATCCGCTTTGCAGCAGAACATTGGTTATCGTACTACTTTGGTTTAATATTATAGGGTTGTTTCGATATTTTTCAGAGTTAAAACTCGACACATGGAATTGATATTTTTTTAAAAATGTGAGACATTCATCTCAAATATGTTGATGTAATTATTTATTCAATTTCACCTTACATTCTTTGATATTTTTTTATTATTTGCTTTATTTTTTTGTATAAATTAGAAGTAGCAGCATAGTTGTTTATAATAAAGAAGTTTACAAGTCTATGTATTAAGGTCAGGGTAATAAATTCTTATTTAAACCAAATCAGTCTTGAATGTAATATACGAATATATATTTGGAATTGTTCTAGATTAAATTTTTAACACATGAAAAAGTATAGCTTAATAAGTGGTCTATTTATTTTCTTATATATTTTCCTTTATTTTTATATTCCAATTAAAATGGAGTTATCCTTGTATTTTGTTTTCCTGCATATAATTTTCCGGATTTCACTTCAATAAATTTGTTAATGTCATTAATTTATTTTAATTGTAATGCAGTTATTACACGAAACATTACTTAAAACAGTATTGCATACCTCTTAAACCGCAGCCTAGTACAGAGGCACTGATAGGAAAGGCATAAGAATACTTTGCATAGGGGCTCGGGAGGCTTCATTTTTTTGCCCACACCATCTGACCTACTTGAATGTGTAATGTATCTGTTTAAAAGGCCTGGAAGTGCAATCCAATTTAGACCAGAAACCAGTGGGGGCAGCATCCATAGGGAAGAACTTACAGGCCCACATATTTAACGTTTCCGTACTCCGCATGATCACGTAGACAGTTTGGACAGAGCTGGGAATCAAACTTGGGTGATCCGAGTGCAATTCCCGTGAACTACTACTGGACTGTTACACAAACAAGACCCCTTTTTGCCTAAACCTTTCGTAAAAATAGATCAATAACTTGTAAAATAAGGAGGGGTTTGCACATTTGTTATATATGTCCAAAATATCTGACGGCGGCTATGTTCAGGTCCATTCGGCTGTACTATGGGATATTTACTGTAATAGACTAAATGCTTTTTTATGCAGATTTCTGATTATCGAAGTTTACCTTATAATATATAAATTAATTTTTATGTTTTTCACGTACTGTACAGTGACCATTTTGTCTAATGCTTTTGGAAAAGAATATATTTAATGCCCAATATTTTGTTTTAAATTAATTTTTTTATTTTTTACCTCATTTCGACAGTTGATAATCGGACACCAATTTAAGTCTTAAATGTAACCTAGCTAAAATATATACCGTGAAACTTCATATTTGCAAATTTTGGACTCCGTTTTTCAGTCTCTGCAAATTATTTTAACATGACTGTTATCGTGACTGAACCAGCCTCCTCAAAATTAAAACTGAAAAATACAAAATATATTTTCAATATAATGTTATTTGTGTTGGATAAATGCTAATGAAAATAATGCTAAAAAACTAGACAAATAATGGGTAGTTTTGGATACTGAAAATGTGCTGCTATTAGAGCATAACTAAACACCATAAAATATTTAAATATTTTAAAATGCATAAAAATATGGAATATTATAATCCTTCGAATTGATTTAAAAGTCCCAAAATGTCGGTTTTGAATATTTTCTGGATTTTTACATTTTATATAATCTTATTACAGCCTTTAACATTAATTTCTGAGTTTAGAATTTTAATGGATCAAGTACAATTAAATAGTTGTTTAATTCGGCGGTCTACTATCCTATCATACATATTAAACTAAAGAAAAAAAAATCAATATTTTTAAACTGATTTAAACGTTTCCGAGACGTCCTTGTGTATCAATGGTAAGGGTAGTTTCAGGATATAAACCACGCCCCCTAAGATTTGCAAATAACAAAATTTAAGTCCCGCGCATCAAACAGACGTGAATGTCTGCAATGGTTTCTGAAACATACGACGTATCCGATACGTCGTTGTATGTCAAGGAGTTAATAATATGCCAGGGGCATTTGGGGGGAGTGTGTACAGTCAGCTAAATAAAAATTCCAAGCACCGCTCGTGATTTCGGCTTTTTCAATTACTCAGTGAAACTAAAAGTGTCATTGAACTCGGAATAATGCCTAATTTAAATAAATGTGCATCTAATTTTCGTCAGGAGTCGTGTTCACGTATATAATTAATACATATTATTTTCGAAAATTCACTGCTTGTAATTTTTACTCTGGCTGACCGGCCTACGCTCGGACATAGAATACTCAATAGTGTTAACTGAAATTGGTTTATTTATCTACCATAAATGATTTCACAAAATATTTTACAAAAAGAAAAATTTCGCCGAAGTAATATGGATTAGCTAGTTCAAGTCTATCCTGTCAGTAAGCTGGCCTGAATGGTGACGGCTTATAAGTAATTGATCACAAACTACTCTACAGACCTGTCACTCTCGATAGTTTCGTTTTCGCGGCGGCCATTAGAGATAGACCAAACATTGGGTTGGCGCGCTCTTGGCGATGGTTTGGTTTGTTCCGAGCGCTTGGCGATAGTCTGGTTTGGTTCCAAGACGATTTTCAATGTTATAACCCTATTTCGCTCCGCGACAACTTAGAACAACAGACTAGCGTGGTTTGAGTAACGTGAAAAAGGATTATTTGTTAAGTGTTTAGATCATTTCATAGAAATGGATTGATAACAGAAAACTGGCTGCGTTACAGGGTATGTAATTTATGTTTATTAAAATTGAAATAATTTTAGTTATCACCATTCTACATACGTGTTCATTATAAGTATACACGTGTTCATAAGTATACACGTGTTCATATAAGTATACACGTGTTCATATAAGTATATTAGTGCTGTGTTATTACTGCCGGATTAGACTAAATTTTATGAGGTAGTGGTATAATTAGTTAAAAAATATTTTCCGTATTTTTATAAAATGTGAAATAATTGATATTTAGATAGCTTTTTCTTAGTTGAATGTGATATAGTATGTGTATATATTTATGTAAAATTTTTATGAAGTGCCTTATGGTGGAAAATTCCCCCCCCCCCCCCTCGGGTAATTAATGATTGAGTTCCACAACTTCGATAGTGCATTTATGTAAATTTGATATTTACTATATGAATATTTTTATATTTAAAAAAAAAAGTCTATTATCAGTATCCCAGAATAAATTAAGGATCAAGTAATTAACGATCAACACGCTAGTATACTTTTTAGACTGAAAATATTATATAATATTTCAGTCTTTTGAGTATGTTAGCTTGTAATTTTTTGTGCATTATGTTTTATAGTGAGACAATGCAATGTGTGCATTTTTTAATCTATTTTATGATTATTTGAATTAAATATATAACTATGTTTATTTAAATATTTTTAAATTAATGAATATATTTATGTTGCAGATTAATGTATTTTTAAATCCTGATCCTTTCTATAGTTTCAAAAATTATAAAAGTACAGTCCTCAACATTTTGTTCCCCTCCCGTTTAAAAAAAAATCGCCAAGCGAGCAATAACGCGCCAAATCTGGCAGACGCATCGTAGTTCAGTTGGTCCAACTCACGAGCTCTAGTGTCTATGCGACATCCCACGTTAAAAATGTTGCCATAGGGTCCTATGGGAGTGAACCTTCTGAATATAGTATTCTGTGTAATTGATGGTTATTGGAGCTTTTCTCCAGACAATGCATGGCATTCTGAGGAATTGAGATCCTTGAGAACACGTATAAAGATTTATACAGGTTTTTTAGGTTATACCCAAAAATAAAAGCAGACGTGAAAATTAATTTATTTTACAAATCCTAGTAGAACAGTAGAGAGTGCCTAGAATACCTAGTGTTGCGCTCCCAAAAGAAAGGTGTTCCAATGATTCACGACACATCGGATAAAATGCGGAACAAGAGAGTGGAGCGCCATCTGTTATCGTCAGTTGAAGTTATCGATTAGCCTGATCTATTAGTTAAATTTTTCTAGATCCTAATTTGATTTTTTATTAATCGTTTTAGTACCGTTATTTATTTAATTTCACTATTGTTTTTGTCTGTTGCTGTTATAAATGCTTGCCATTTCACAATTTGGCTCATGCTCCAAGAGGTGGAAATGCTGACCCATCTGTGATTGAGTCATTAATTACAATATGCCCTGATAATTCCACTTAAAATTTAATTTTAACTAAAGTTCTTTTACTTGTTGAGAATGGAAATATTTCTGATATTTCACAAATTTTATCTAATAATGTACCTGATGGGCAGTATAGTGACAATAGATTAATTTATTACGTTGCTGGTTAAGTTGTCAGAAAATGTAAAAGCAAAATTAGATGTGCTGAATGTGAAAACAGATAGAAGTTCAGAGAAACTGACAAATGAATGTTCATCATTCGCAAAAGCAATTGATGATGGAGGTCTTATGTATCCCTCAATAATTCTATTTTATTTTTTAAAGCCTTAGAGTACAAATTTACAGCGTGTTTATCTTTAAATTTACTTCATAGAGTTAGTATATTATAATAATATTAAAATAATAATGATACTTTTTTGCTATTAAAATATTTTTATTTTTAAATTTAGTTTTTATCTCCTTTGAAGTAGATAATATGCTTTAAACACTTATTTTTCTGTAAGGATATATATATCTAAATTATACTTTTGTTTTTTATATTAGACATTGCATAATATTAAACTTATTATGTTATATAATACCTTTTCTGTAAATATTTTGTTCGATTTATATATATCATTTTTTTAACTGGTGCAAATCTATTGTTGAAATCATGAAATTAACTGTCAGGCAAGTTTTATTATTTATTTAGTTATAATGATAAATTTGACTATATCTTTCACTAAAAACAACTCACAAAATGACATATTTACAAAAAAAATTTACCTGAGCTATTTCATTTCTTCTATAAAAAAAGTTTATATACATTTGTGTCTACAAATGCATTATTTAAAACAAACATATGGTAAATTTACATTCGTTTTGTATTCCTCCTTAAGTTGTAAGATGAAATTGTATGATTTTATATATATTTTATATAATTATAAAAATAACATTTGCTTACCAAATAATAATGACGGTCTTTCAAACTAATACCGAAAATAAAAAAAAAACATTTAACGCATCACAGACCCATGAAATAGACTATTTTAGGGTAAGAAACGAATTTTAAAAATATATATTTTGCATTACTATCTCCGTGTTAACTGTAATAGGAATTGTTCCTGTAGAAAAGTTATTCTCCTGAAGCCCTATTTTGAAGTCAGAACATATTTTAAACAGTTAGTTTATTTAAATTTTTATTTCAAATGTCGTATTTTTTGCATAGAAAAGCATAGAGTTGTCTGCTATGAGCAGATCAGATATACCTGCAGCGCCATCTGTTACATTTCTCAAGGACTCAAGGAAGGTTTTATAGGAGTGCCTAGCAAAGCTATAGAGCTTGCTTTAACCTCCGATCATAAGAAGTGGTTTGAGAATCATAATAAAGACTTTTAAATAAGGTAGGGATCAAATGGATCGTAGCAGAGCACATGATTCCGAATTGAGACAAGTCCCAATTGGGTTTCTGTGTCGCATAATTTGGAAAACGGAGAGATAACTCCGGAAAGAAAAGGGAAAATTTGGAAAACGGGGTGAGCTCCGTGGAACTCTGTCCTGAGTCGATGACTCAAGGAAAGTTTTAACGGAGTGCCTAGCAAAGCTACGTGTAGCTTGCTCTAATCTCCAAACATAATAAGTGGTTAGTGTATCATAAAAGGATTTTAAATAAGGTAGGGATCCATTGGATCATAGCAGAGCACATGATTCCGAATTGAGACTAGTCCCAACTGGGTTTCTGTGTCGCTTAATTTTGAAAAAGGAGCAAACCTCCAGAAGGAAAGGAGAAATTTGGAAAAACAGGGTGAGTTCCGTGGAACTCTGCCTTGAGTCGGCGAGTGCGTACTGTCGCAGCAGGGGGGGGGGGGGGCGGGGCGGAAAGGGAGGGGCCAACAGGGAGGGAGATCCTGGACAAACCTATCAGAAAGGACCACACAGTTCTAGAGGGGGAAAAACAGGGCCTGCAAGCAGGACCCAAAAAACCCTGAAAACATACTAAGTTTAAGGGGACTTAGCCAATTCGCATATACTGTCGTACAGTATAGAAATTCTATCTATTATAGTTTTAGTTTCCCTTAGTTTGGGGAGGGCTGCTTTAAGGGCTCGCTGGAGAAACTCTCTCTGATAGCCATTTCTTTCGAAACGCACTATCAGGTCGATTAACTCCAGCCAGTCGTCTTTACCGTGATCATCACCTTCCATAGGTGGCTTGCTAGCGTCGAAGTTTACGATTTGATCTTTGGGGTTAGTTTTTGTGGGCAGACCGGGGAATTCGTTATTTTGGTTATTCGTCGCAGCTGCATAAGATTTGTTGCTATTAACAAAACGATTATTGAGGGTTTTTGCTAGGATCCTGGGTTTTGGGACATCCGCGGTAACTCGCAGGGTGCTCACCACCACAATTTACGCAAGTACATTTGGTTTCCGGCTTTTTCGGGCACTCGTATGACTTATGGTCACCGGCACATTTCACGCACTTGGACGGAAGATGACATGTGTTGGCGGCATGGTGCCATTGCTGGCACGAAAAACATTGAGTGCTGGCGCCCTTGCGCCCTCTAAAACGTTCAATTTTTACAGCTAGGCCTAACAATTTTATAACTTGATAAATTTTTAAGTTTTCATCAGTCTTATTGAGCTAGATATAGAAGAGGGGCATCATAATTTTTCGCGTTTTGGCACCTTTATAGAGTTGAGTTACACTATTTACTTGGAAGCCTCCAACTTCCAGGCGACGTTTAATTAAATCTGGACTAGTGGGCACGGGGAGTCCCCTGATCACGACTTTAATAGGTCTTTCTTCGTTGAGCAGGAAGGTCCTGAAAGGCGTTTTATCTGCAATGAGTCTTTTTTGAAGGCGCATGAAATCGTCTCTGGATTTTACATCAATTTTTACCATGTTTCCTCTTAGACTACTCGCAGTTGAGGGGGTTTCGAGTCTTAATTGATTTAGGTAATCGTACCAGGTTGGGCCGGGCACAATAAAAATAGGGGGGGGGGACGGCGTTCCTTAATAGGTGCGTCTACGGCATTTTCCTCATCCGGGGCGGAAACCTCAGGGTCAAGCACTTGCTTAACCGTAGCAAGGGGGGGGGGGAGACCTCGTGGCAACTCTGGTAGTATGCCTTTTGGATACTTTTTTGAAGCCTTCTTCGTCAGGATCAGAGAGAGGGTGCTTACTAGCACAATTGCTGGGAGTAGTTATATTAGCAGGCGAATTTCCGGTTTGAGTGAAATTATCAAAGTCATTCATGAGATTTTTCACGGCGTTAGGAATCCTAATAGTAGTACTGCAAGAGGGAACATCCTGTTTGTTCAGGGGAAGGGAAGAGAGAGGGGTACAGTTACTAACAGTGGCGCTCAGAGCGCGGTGCTTGGAAAGGCCCTTTTCAGGGCCAGAAAGGCCGTTATCAGGGCCGGTAGTTCCTTTGTTGTTTTTGGGTCTAAACCTATCCAAAAGGGTTTCCATATCGTATTTCTTAATGTCTCTTGCAAGGGCAAGAGTGGCATCATAAGAGGCATCGATCGCTGAGGGTGTTGAGGAGACAACATAAAACCCACGAGGAGAACTCGTGGGGGGCTCACCTGAGGTATCCATTTCCACGTGGTGCAGGTCGCTTTCCATCATGGCCAGCTTTTCATTCAGTATTTCCCATTGATCAGAGGTCATATCCCATGACGGGTTCTGAACAATAACTCTCAGGTCATCTACGTTGAACTCGGCGTCTCTAAGGGCTTGCGGGTCGAGATCCAAGCAATCAGAGTTGCTGGCTGGCATGTTGTAACCATTCGCATTTCTAAAAATCAGAAATGGTTTGGTGATTGCCATAAATACTTCTAAACGTAGCATAGGAAACATGAGCATTCGATAGTTTAGCAGAAGAGGAAGATATTTCGTCCAAAATGGCGACGATAGAGAGAGCGTCGTCCGTGACCACCTCACCCCACGGCGTCTAGAACTCGAAAGCCCTGAGTCGATGAGTGCGTACTAGTGCAGCAAGGGGGCGGGGCAGAGAGGGAGGAGCCAACAGGGAGGGAGATCCAGGCCTAACCTAACAGAAATTACCAAAGTTTACCAAAGTTCTAGCGGGGAGAAAAATAGGGCCTGACAAGCAGGTCCCCCCCCCCCCCCCAAAAAAAAAAAACCCTGAAAACGGACAAGACTAAGGGGTCTTAGCAAGATCGCAGATGCTATCATACAAAATCGAGATCCTATCAATTATTGATTTGGTTTCCCTTAATTTGGGGAGAGCAGCTTTGAGGGTTCGCTGAAGGAAATCTCTTTGATAGTCGTTTCTTTCGAAGCGAACTATCAAGTCGATCACCTCCAGCCAGTCATCTCTGTATATATCATCACCTTCACTAGGTGGCTTGTTCGGATCGAAGTTGACAATTTGATCTTTAGGTTTGGATTTAGTGGGCAAAACGGGGAAGTCATTAACATGATTGCACGTGGCAGCAGCATAAGATTTTTGGCCATTAGCTAGGCGGTTGATGAAAGTCTTAGGTTGAATCCTGGATTTGGGGAACTTGGGGCAGCCGCGGTAGCTCGCAGGGTGCTCACCACCACAGTTGACGCAAGTACATTTTATTTCAGGTTTTTTGGGGCATTCGTAGGACCGATGGTCTCCTGCGCATTTCACGCACTTAGGCGGAAGGTGACACGTGTTAGCAGCATGGTGCCATTGCTGGCACGAAAAACATTGAATGCTGGCGCCCTCTGTAGCGTTCAACCTTGACTGCTAGGCCAAGCAACTTGATGACTTGGTTGCGTTACGCTATTGATTTTGAATCCTCCTAATTCAAGGCGTTCTCTGATTAAATCCGGGCTGGTAGGGACCGGGAGTTCCCTAATAACAACTTTGAGTGGCCTATCTTCATTTAGCAGGAATGTCCTGAAGGAGACTTTATCGTCGAGAAGCCTTCTTCGAAGGCGAATGAACTCGTCCCTGGTTTTAACATCTATTTTAACTAGATTACCTCTAAGGCTGCTCTCAATCGAGGGGGCGGGCCTCAAGTCTTAGTTGGTTTAGATAATCATACCAAGTAGGACTGGGTACAATAAAAATAGGAGGACGACGGCGTTCTTTAACAGGAGCGTCGACAACATTTTCTGCATCAGGGGCAGGAACTTCAGGGTCCAGCACTTGCTTGACCGTGGCGAGGGGGGGGGGAACTAACAGCGGCTCTGGTAAAATGCCTTTTAGGAACTTTAACGAAACCTTCTTCGTCGGGGTCAGAGAGGGGGTGCTTACAAGCACTAATTCCGGCAGTAGCTTTAGTAGCAGGCGAGTTGCCAGCTTGGGTGAAATTCTCAAAGTCTTTCATGAGGTTTTGCACAGCGTTGGGGATCTTAATAGTAGTTCTACTTGCAGAAGGGACCTGTTTGGTCGGCAGGTGGGGAGGGGGGGTACAATTACCTACAGTAGCGTTCTCAGCACGGTGCTTGGAAAGGCCCTTTTCAGGGCCAGGAATTCCACTATCATTATTGGGTTTAAACCTAGCAAGGAGGGTAGGGAGATCGTACTTTTTAAGCTCGTTTCCGAGGGCTAAATAGGCGGCATCAGACATCGAGGGTGTTGAGGAGACAACTGAAAACCCATGAGGAGAACTCATGGGGCGCTCACCTGAGGTATCCATATCCACGTGTTGCAAGGCGTTTTCCATCATGGCCAGCTTTTCGTTGAGAATAATCCACTGATCAGAAGTCATATCCCAAGGTGGGTTTTCTACTATGACTCGTAAATCGTCAAGGTCGAATTCCGCTTCTCTAAGAGCTTGCGGATCAAGGTCCAGGCAATCTGAATTACTGGCCGGCTGGCAGTAACCACGTGCGTTTCTGAATTTGTAAAAATCAGAAATAGTTTTGTGCTCGCCATAAGCGAGCCTAAACGTTGCGTAAGAAGCATGAGCATTAGCCGCATTCGCCGAGCAAGAGCTCGAAGAGGAAGCCATTTCGTCCAAAATGGCGACGAGAGAGAGAGCGTCGACCGTGACCAACCTCACCCCACGGCGTCTAGAACGAGTTTGATCTGTTACATTTCCTGAACAATCGTCCAGATTTTTTCATTGAAAGCGACACTACAGTGCCGCCTAGAAATAAAGGTGTTATTTCACGGAGCAATTAATTCCTGCCAGCAATTTTTCAGCAACACCATACATTTCGATGGGAAGAAATCTTGCCGTCGAGATTCTGTTCCTGAGTTTTCGGAGCATGGACTCCGAGCTGATAGGTTGTGTTTCCGCGAGCTCCGCCATGACTAAGCCTAACCAGGACAAACACGTGCATATGATCACGACTACGACTGTCGAGGACAGAATGGATATTGATATCAGTAACGAACCTACGCAAACCGTCGAGCAAGTTGAAGCTAATATCTCCAACGAACTTACCGACAAGCAAGATACTCCTTGCAACGAACCCACACCTACGTCCGACCAAGTAGAGGAGCTGAAGAAGGACGTACTCGAGCTCGAAGCGAGACTCTCTGCCCGCAAAGCAGCCAAGACTCGTTCACTGAAAGAAGACCTCTCTAAACTCTCCACGGCCGAACTCATGATGAAATTCAGCAGTGGAAAAGCGGACCAAGACCGGACGGTGGGAAGACTGGGCTGTGGTAAGCATGTTTTGCCTTTACCCCCCCCCTCCCCCTGCTTCAGAAATTAAGGCTCTTAAAGCCACCACTAAAACCCAAATTGTTGAGACTAATTTAAACTTAAATAATTCTGATCAAACTTTTGATATTGATATGCAAACTGCACAAGCCGCCTCAAAATGTCAACTCTAATGCAACCAACAGCAATAACGCTGACTTTAATAGTAATTCTAATATTAATTCTAATAATTCTTCTCCAACTAAAAGTACCCACAATGGGCATTATACGCCCCGCACATTTACGGATTTATCCACAAGGCCCCTAAGGCCTCTAGACTTAGTAAATGTCGTACGCCGACAAAGGATCCTGAGCGGAACAATAGGAACGCGACCGGACACGGAATGGACGACCCCTCGGCAGCAATGCCGAAATCCCAGATTCCGCCGATTTTTGTCAGCGCCAGCCATTCTGACTGGCCCTCGATTTTATTCAATTTAAGAAGAATAGCACCCAGAATTACTTCGGTCCTTGACCGGCAATTCTTTAAAATTACTGTTCAGAGTGAATCCGAACATAGAAACTGCATCTCCTACTTGACTAATTCAGGCGCACCCTTCAAAACCTATACTCTCAAAGAAGACCTCCCTGTTAAATGCGTTATCAGAGGACTTCCCTCTATAACGGACCAAGAACTCATCAAAAACGAAATTGAAAACCTCGGATATAAAGTACTTAATATTGTTAGACTCACTAAGAGAGGGAGCAAACTTCCCCTACCCCTGTTCTACCTTCAGCTAGCCCCCGAGACTAACTCGGTTGAACTTTTCAAGATTTCTGTGCTCTTAGGCACAGGAGTGACTTTGGAGCCCTACATGGGGCGCAAGGGCTTTGTCAGCCAATGTCATGCCTGCAATGGTTTTTACCATAGCAGCCTGGCATGTAGGCTGCCACTGCGCTGCGTCAAATGTGCAGGGCCCCACTCCGCCAGTGATTGCAAAGCTGACTTTAGGTCATGCTGCAATTGCGGTGGCACCCATGCTGCCAACTGGCGCGGCTGCCCGAAATACCCGGGCAGCTCGCCTGTGACTAAGAGACGTAGGGAACCCCCCCAGCAAAATCGTAATCATAACAACAGTGTCCCCCCCCCAGGTATTTACCCTGGAAACTTAGGCCGTCCATTCCGGCCAGCTGGCATTAAGCCCACCATAAATTACGCCAGAGCTACCACTGATTCATTGAACCAAGTAGACTCACATAAAAATCCTGAACTTGATATCGAAATTTCCGGACAAATTGTCGAGCAGTCGGTCCCAGCCGTCGCCGAATCAAATTCTAAATCCTTAGTTGATAGCACTTGTGCTATCAACTACACCGACTTCCTTCTGACTCTCCTTGCATTGAGAAATTCTCAAACTAAAGACCTTCTATTAAAAGCGTTCCAAAGAGCGCTCCCTGATATGCGTAAGGCGACTACGCAGATTGACTTGGTTTGGCTCATCTACGAGAGCTATAATGCGCTCGCAGATGACCCCCCCCCCTTAGCTGCCTAAACGGCCCTGCCATTCCCTTTCGGAATCTGACCTGCCTATAGCATTGCTTTGTTTGTTTTTGCTAATGCCAGCCCGGTCCATTACTTCGACTTGCCTTTAAAATTTACTTTAAAAATTTGCTTATCTGTGTGTCCCTGAAAAGGGCCTTTTTCTTTCACAAGAAGTGTTACTTATTTAGAATCGCTTTGCATTCCTGTTGCTAGCCAACCTGCCCCTTTGTAAACTTAATTTACTTACCCACCCTTAAATTTATATTTTTTTATATTATATTCTAAATTTATATTTTATAGTTTAACTTTATTAATTTAACTGACTCTCTGTACTTAACAGTACCTCTTCCCCGAGCACTTGCTCAGCGACCTTTTCATTGGCCCGCTCTTCCCTGGCCCCGCCCACCCCTTCTCTTGCAGCCACAGCACAGTACTTCACCAAAACCAAGACAAGACGGCCTGCCGTCTCTGACCACTTCATGCAGCAACCCTTCAAGGACGATTGCTACTTCGACATATTGCTATTGAAAAACTACCTACAGCTGACAAACTTATTTTCGATGTGGGCGTGAGGGACTCTGTCCCATGGTAGCCCGTAATGAAGCGTCTTGGTGGTCTTGGTCTTGCCGTCGAATTACCGCAATTCGTTCGTACTCGGCAAGTTTCTCTCGCTCAGTTTCTAAGCGGCGACGTAATCAGAAGACGATAAAATAGGACGTCACTACGCTCCGCCTTTCCTCTTCTTATTAGCGTTCAAGATGGCGATGGCGATTGTAATGCAAACACGTCGAAGCAGCTCAATTACGTTAGAATCTGGAGATGGAAAAAATAATAGAACTTCTACCAAATTACAGACGCCTGTGGGATATAAAATATCCAAATTATACGAAAAAAACACTCAAGGAAGGTTTTAACGTAGTGCCTAGCAAATCTACGTGTAGCTTGCTCTAATCTCCGAACATAATAAGTGGTTAGAGAATCATAAAAGGATTTTAAATATGGTAGGGATCCAATGGATCATAGCAGAGCACATGATTCCGAGTTGAGACAAGTCCCAACTGGGTTTCTGTGTCGCTTAATTTAGAAAAGGGAGCAAACCTCCAGACGGAAAGGAGAAATTTGGAAAAACAGGGTGAGTTCCGTGGAACTCTGCCTTGAATCGGCGAGTGCGTACTGTCGCAGCAGGGGGGGCGGAAAGGGAGGGAGATCCTGGGCAAACCTATCAGAAAGGACCACACAGTTCTAGAGGGGGAAAAACAGGGCCTGCAAGCAGGACCCAAAAAACCCTGAAAACATACTAAGTTTAAGGGGACTTAGCCAATTCGCATATACTGTCGTACAGTATAGAAATTCTATCTATTATAGTTTTAGTTTCCCTGAGTTTGGGAAGGCTTTGAGGGCTCGCTGGAGAAACCCTCTCTGATAGCCATTTCTTTCGAAACGCACTATCAGGTCGATTAACTCCAGCCAGTCGTCTTTACCGTGATCATCACCTTCCATAGGTGGCTTGCTAGCGTCGAAGTTTACGATTTGATCTTTGGGGTTAGTTTTTGTGGACAGGGCGGGGAATTCGTTATTTTGATTATTCGTCGCAGCTGCATAAGATTTGTTGCTATTAACAAAGCGATTATTGAAGGTTTTTGCTTGAATCCTGTGTTTTGGGAATTTGGGGCATCCGCGGTAACTCGCAGGGTGCTCACTACCACAATTTACGCAAGTACATTTGGTTTCCGGCTTTTTCGGGCACTCGTATGACTTATGGTCACCGGCACATTTCACGCACTTGGGCGGAAGATGGCACGTGTTGGCGGCATGGTGCCATTGCTGGCACGAAAAACATTGAGTGCAGGCGCCCTCTAAAACGTTCAATTTTTACAGCTAGGCCTAACAATTTTATAACTTGGTAAATTTTTAAGTTTTCATCAGTCTTATTGAGCTGAATATAGAAGAGGGGCATCATAATTTTTCGCATTTTGGAGCCTTTATAGAGCTGGGTGACACTATTTACTTGGAAGCCTCCAACTTCCAGGCGACGTTTAATTAAATCTGGACTACTGGGCACGGGGAGTCCCCTAATCACCATTTTAATAGGTCTTTCTTCGTTAAGCAGGAAGGGCCTGAAAGGCGTTTTATCAGCAATGAGTCTTTTTTGAAGGCGAATGAAATCGTCTCTGGATTTTACATCAATTTTTACCATGTTTCCTGTTAGGCTACTCTCAATCGAAGGGGTTTCGAGTCTTAATTGATTAAAGTAGTCGTACCAGGTTGGGCCTGGTACGATAAAAATGGGGGGGGGGGGACGGCGTTCCTTAATAGGAGCGTCTACAACATTTTCAGCATCTGGGGCAGGAACCTCGGGGTTAAGCACTTGCTTAACCGTAGCGATGGGGGGAGGGGAGACCTATCAGCAGCTCTGGCAGTGTGCCTTTTAGGGACTTTTACGAAGCCTTCCTCATCGGGATCGGAGAGAGGGTGTTTACTAGCACTAGTGCTGGGAGTATAAGTATTAGCAGGCGAGTTGCCGGTTTGAGTGAAATTATCAAAATCATTCATAAGGTTTTTCACGGCGTTAGGAATCCGAATAGTAGTTCTGCTTGAATTGCAAGAGGGAAAGTCCTGTTTGGTGGGCAGAAGGGAAGGGGGGGGGGGTACAATTACTAACGGTGGCGCTCAGAGCGCGGTGCTTGGAAAGGCCCTTTTCAGGGCCAGAAAGGCCGTTATCAGGGCCGGTAAATCCGTTGTTGCTTTTGGGTCTAAACCTAGCCAAAATAGTTTCAGTGTCGTATTTACTTAGTTCTTTTGCAAGTGCAAGAGAGGCATCGATCGAGGGTGTTGAGGAGACAACAGAAAACCCATGAGGAGAACTCATGGGGGGCTCACCTGAGGTATCCATTTCCACGTGGTGCAGGTCGCTTTCCATCATGGCCAGCTTTTCATTCAAAATTTCCCATTGATCCGATGTCATATCCCATGGAGGGTTCTGAACAATAACTCTCAGGTCATCTAGATTAAACTCGGCGTCTCTAAGGGCTTGTGGGTCGAGATCCAAGCAATCAGAATTGCTGGCTGGCATGTTGTAACCATTCGCATTTCTAAAAATCAGAAATGGTTTGGTGATTGCCGTAAATAAGTCTAAACGAAGCATAGGAAGCATGAGCATTCGACAGTAAAGCCGAGCTAGAGCTCGAAGAGGAAGCCATTTCGTCCAAAATGGCGACGAGAAGGGAGCGTCGACCGTGACCAACCTCACCCCACGGCGTCTAGAACGAGAATGACGAAAAAAACACATTCAAGAATGCTTCCTGAAATTGGCGGTACTAAACAGGGAGGGGCCTGTTAGAAAGGAGGGGCTTACAGTATCATTGCCGGGCGGAACTGCTAAAGTCTGGATATATAAAAATAATAGTGTGCCAAAAAAAGGCGAAAAACAGGTGCCCTAAAAACCGACTCCACCAGCCAGCGTTGGTCTCGAATAAGCGGTTAAAAGCGGAGGAGTTAACATTGAAACTAATGGGTATTTAATGCACATGAAATGGCCGATATCTTTGGAAATAATTGAAGAATTTGTGTGAAATTTGGTGTAATTATTGCAAGTGATATACACAAAAAGTCATTTGATTTTCAGAGAGATTAAGCTAGGGATATATTTATATTTTTAAATTTTTTTAAACTTTATCTGTGGTCGTTCAAATATTTGCGGTCCAAAATAATCAAGTTCATTCATCACAATAACGCGAAATTCGGTATGACGTTTTCTCTTGTGGTACATTTGAGTTCTTTCGATTTGGAAGCTCATCGGCCTAGCCCATCCTGGGCCCGCCATAGGACTTTACTTGTTTTTGGTATAATTCGAGAACAGGTGCATCTAAAATTTCGAAGTTTAGCATATCCTTGTCATTTGTTGTATATTTTAACTCTTTGAATTATAAATCCTATTGGGCTAGCAATCCTGAGCACAAGAGAATATATCGTTTTTTGAGAAGAACTCAAATTCGGAGCATCTAGAATGTCTAAATTTATTATATCATCATCCTTTGTGGTATATTATATTTCATCGCATTTCGAACCTTATCGGGGATAGCCCGTTTTGGCCCGTCATAGAAATTTACTCGCTTTTCAAGAATAACTCGATCAAACGGAGTAACTAAAAAATGTAAATTTAGTATATCATTTTCCTTTGGATGGATTTTAATTTGGGTTTTGAACCCTATCGGGCTAGTCCAACAAGCCCAACAAGAGGAATATATCATTTTTTGAGAATAATTCAAAATTTGGAGCATCTAGAATGTCTAAATTTAATATATCATTGTTCTTTGTGGTATATTATGTTTCATCGTATTTCAAACCTTATCGGGCTAGCCCGTCTTGACCCGAGATAGAAATTCACTCGCTTTTCAAGAATAACTCCATCAAACGGAGTATCTAAAAATTGTAAATTTAGTATACCATTTCCTTTTGGATGGATTTTAATTTAGATTTTGAACCCCATCGGGCTAGCCCGTCTTGGGTCCGATGAAGAATAAAAATTGAAAAGTAACTCGAGAACCGCAATAACTAAAAATTCCAAAATTAACATGTCGTTGGCTTTTGTGGTATATTTAAGTTTCTTCGGATTTGAACTTCATCGGGGTAGCTCGTCCTGGGCCCCACAAAGGAATGAAACCCTTTTTTTAGAATAACTGGAAAATCGGGACAACTAGAAAATATAAATTTAGTACGTCCTTATCTTTGGGGAATATTGTAATTCCTTCGATTTTGAACCGTATCGGGCAAACCCGTTTTGGCCCCACTTTAGAAATTCACTTTTTGGGAGGAATAACTCTAGAACCGGAGTATCTAAAAGTTCCAAGTTTAGAATGTCGTTGTTATTTGTGGTATATCTTATCTCTTTGGATTTAAAACTTTACCGAGCAAGCTCGATCTGTGCTTGAAAACCGTGCTACTAGAATGTCTAAATTTAGTATATTATTCTCTTTTGGGATATATTTTAATTCTTTGGATTTTAAATTTTATTAGATTACCCCGTCTTCAAGATATAGTAATATAGTGATTCGTACCAAGGTCCGTAGAATATCTTATATATAAGGTTGTCTCGTTCGGGGAAAATATTATCCCGGTAAGGAAAGACGAGTGACGTCACTGCTAGACCTAAGGCTCCTCTATATATGAGCTGACTCATCAAGCATATTGAAGCCCATCATAGTTGGAAGCGCAATCCATTAGCATTAGCTCTATTCGTATTTTCACTTTAGGAAGTATAATTGAAATAATTATGGATGGTTGTCCTTCACCGAACAGCTCTAATCATTTTAGAAAGGGCTTTAGGCTATTTCGCTTTCCTAGAAGTGAAGAAAGAAGAAAACAATGTCTAATAAATAATTGCATACCCGGTACTGGAGCGTACTTGTGCAAGCTAAGTTCTACAATATTCAAATTGAAACTTCTTTTTTTATATAAATTATTTATTTTAAACACTTATTGTATAATTTCTGTAACTGTAGTATGGAACCCTATGGGCTTCAATATGCTTGATAAGTCAGCCTGTAGTAGAGGAGCTCTAGCTAGACCTGAGGCTCCTCTATATACGAGCTGACTCATCAAGCATATTGAAGCCCATCATAGTTGGAAGCGCAATCCATTAGCATTAGCTCTATTCGTATTTTCACTTTAGGAAGTATAATTGAAATAATTATGGGTGGTTGATCTGCACCAAACTGCTCTAATCATTCTAGAAATGGTTTTAGGCGATTTCGCTTTCCTAGAAACGAAGAAAGAAGAAAACAATGGCTAATAAATAATTGGATACCCGATACTGGAGTATACTTGTTTGAGCTAAGTTATACAATATTCTAATTGAAACTTCTTTTTCTATATAAAGTATTTATTTTAAGCACTTATTTTATAATTTCAGTAATTGTAGTATGGAACCCTATGGGCTTCAATATGCTTGATAAGTCAGCTTGTAGTAAGGGAGCTCTAGCTAGACCCATTCTCTGATAGAGGCGCGAAAAACTATTGAGAAACGTTGATCGGAAACTATTTAAATATTTATCTTATTCTAGTTGTGTGCAAGCAATATGGAATAAAATAAAACAGTACATGCATAGTAATGTGAAGTTTACGAAAATAAATTCCTTATATATGAAAAGAAATAGCAAATTTTTTATGAGAGTGGAAGCTATTAAAATTTTAACATAAGGGAAGTTTATACAAAGATTACTGAATGCTGTGTTGAAAGATAATTGAATGAGCAAAGGGTATGTATAAAAAAATAGTGAATGATCAGAGAAGAGCCAATAGGTGTTGGGTGTGTTATGTGAATCGGTTTGAGAAGGATATAAATATATATTTCTAATCTAAATGTGGAAAATCAGTCATCATTTAAATATTGACTGTATTCCGAAGTTTACAGGCATGAATAACGTAGTATAAATTAGAATAAATATTATTTCCAGGCAATGCAATGCAATGCATAGCTTTTGTCTAGTTCAAATTTACAGTCTAGCTTTTGTCTGGTTCAAATTTACTAGTTTTATTTTACATGTTTTAGAAAAAATATATCGTCTGGATTTGGGAGAAGATCAGGAAATTTTCAAAATCATCTGAAGAAAAAACAGTAATTGATTTAAATTTGAAAACACATATTTTATCAAATCATTGCAATAATAATTATTAGTCACGTCAAACGTAGTTTGTTAAGAATTTTTTGTTAGTAAATTTGTTAATAAAGTTTTTGCTAAGGCATTTATATCTTGATTCGTCAAATTGAAGGGCTTCATCATGAGTAAGACGGAGTAGTTTCGATTCAATAAAAATGGTTTTTGTTCAAGAAAGGGATATTCATAAGTTAAAAGAAACTAGTGTAATTTTATGGATAATTTTGTAAAAACAAAATAAATTTATAGTCGCATTAAAATGATACATTTACCCCTATTTATTTTAAAGCAAACGGTGAATGGAATCTTTTTAGTTTGAAGCTCCTTCCCCATAAATAGTGGACAAATTACGGAGAAAAAAAAATTCGTCTTAATAAAATGATAAAAATAGCCATTGTTTCTTTTAGCATAAAATTCTGGATGATACCCCCCTAACCCCCCCCCCCCCTTTATTTTCCACGATTTTCTGTCGCATTTTAAAGTGCCGATTGATTGAACTCTACGATAATATCTGTTCCATAAAAGAAATTAAATGAATTCACGAAGACTTCAAATAAACAAAATAAAACAGCAGATGTATATCATTAAATATATAGAAACGGGGTTTCCTTTAAGCATATAAAATGAAAATATTAATTACATGCAATGATACAATCTAACGATGACATTTTTCAGAAAATTATAAAGTTCTAATATTTTTTGTGTAGGAACTATTAGGAACGGAATGGTACGCTTACTTTTACTCGACAGAATAAGTACCATAGCATTTATATGCAGGAAATTTTGAATTATCCAATTTTTAAAGAAATAGAAATTTAATTGCACATTGATAAAGATAATATGGAGAGTTTTATAGAAATAAATCTTATTTAATTCTATTTTTACATATTTCTCATTAGTTATATCCTATTTCAAACCTTTAATAGACAATACAGACAGTAAAGTGCACAGTTTCTATTTAATGAATTTGAACGGGATATTTAGTTTAACATCTTTAATGTGTTGTAAAAGTAATTGTTAAAAAATACTATATTAAAATCCATATTCATGCAATATATTTGTGAGTAAAAATATTAATAAAGATTATCAGTTTACACATGAAATATGTAAATTTTGTGTAAAAAAGAAGATGAATGTATTTGTTATACGAAATCACCCGGATAATCATATCCTTGCTTTAGCAATTTAATTCGTTTTGAATTCAAATTTGAGTTCATTTGTCATATTTCAGTGTTAGTACATTATTTTAGGAAACATTTCATGTATCTCGTTGATGTTTAAAGCAAGACATTTTTAAATAAAACCGTTCTGTTTTCCAACGTTTTTCAACGAAGCGCCGCTGGTCAACAGAACGGAAGGTCCAGCAGTGACGTCGCAACTCGCCCAGAAATGTTATCATGGGGGGAATAGCGAACGAGACAACCTGTTAATATTCTATTAACCTTGATTCGTACTACATAGTATATAATACAAAGAAAAGTCTTGTGACGGGATTTTTGGATGCTGAAATTCGCAGATTATGAACGAAAAAGATATTCTACATGTGGCGGTTCTTATTAAGAACACATTCGATCTCAGATGACCAATTTGCTAATGAGATACTTCCTATTGTATCTAGAGGCCACCCTGAAGGCAGTTCAAAATGCCCTTCCCTAGTGTTCTACCCAATTTCAGAGCCCCCGCTGATTTGCAGATCTTTTGAGCATTGTTTGTGTAAGAGATATGGCAATTTGCGGAAACGTATGTAAAGGAGAAGCGGCTGTCGAAATAAAATAGCGGTCGATTACAGGTCCACTCTCAATCGAAATTCTTATCAGCGCAATATTTCACTGTACAAAGAGGCAGCACTTGTAGGCAGCCTCCACCTTGTTCTAATGTTCAGATGCCAATGGTGTTTCATGTTTTTCTTCCAAATTCACAGGGCCACCCACAGGCATTTTTCTCAGTAGCCGAACATATGAGATAAAACAAAATATCTTCCAGACATTCTCATACATTTTTTTTTAGGTTTACATGGTAATATGTATCAAAATGCAAAACAAAAGTTTGGTTTTAAAGCAGTCGTTCAAGTTATTCATATAATACTTTTAAAGATTATTGAATAATTCCAATTTCAAGTAAACAATATCAATACGTGCGATCAAAATTTCTGCTAAAGAAATAAAATTATCTTCGTAAAAAGCAGAATACAACTTAAAATACTAATATCGACCGGTTTCGAAGGCAAAAAACCTTCTTATTCAGATCACACAGAACCGCAACTTTTCACTCGTTCTTCCAGTGCAGCGACTCAACATCCGTAGACAAATTTCGCCCTTTTTAGCTCAATTGCATATGGATGTAACTATGTATCTAGGAAAAAGGGGGGTCAACGATTGAATGAACCTTATAGTACAAAATTCGTATTAATATACTAAATTTGGATTTTCTATCTGCTCCAGTTTTCGGGCTATTCTAAAACAGAAACCGAGTATATACCTATGGCAGGCAAGCACGGGCTAGCTGAATGAAGTTCAAAGTCGAAAAAATGAAATATACCACAAAAGACAATAGCATGCTAAATTTGGAATTTTTAGCTACTCCGGTTCTCGAGTTAATCATCAAACACGATCGCATTCCTAAGGCGGACTCAAGACGGGCTTACCCGATGAGGTTCAAATTATAAATTATGATAAATCCCAAAAGAAATTGATATAATAAATTTAGACTTTTTAGCTGCTCCGATTTACGAGTTATTCTCGAAAAACAAATACATTATCACTATGTCGGGCCCAAGACGGGCGAATCTGATAAAATTCAGAATCCAAAGAAATTATATATACCCTAAAAGACAATGATATGCTAAATTTAGATATTTTAGCTGCTACAGTTTTGGAGTTATTCTTAAAAAACGAATATATTATTTTTGTTGAGACCGCGACGGGCTAGACCAATCAGGTTTTAAATCCAACGAGCTTAGACATATCGCAAATGACAACGACATTCTAAACTTGAAACTTGTAGATACTCCGGTTCTAGAGTTATTCCACCAAAAAAGTGAATTTCTAAGGAGGCCCCAAAGCGGGTTCGCCCGATACGATTCAAAAACGAAGGAATTAAAATATTCCCAAAAGATAAGGATGTACTAAATTTATATTTTTTAGTTTCCCCGATTTTCCAGTTATTCTAAAAAACGGGTCCATACCTATGTCGGGCCCAGGACGGACTTCCCCGATAAAGTTCAAATTCGAAGAAACTTAGATATACCCCAAAAGCGAACGACATGTTAAACTTGGAATGTTTAGCTACTTCGGTTCTCGAGTTATTTTTCAAAAACGAATGCATTCTTCAGCGGATCCAAGACGGGCTAGCCCGACGAGGTTCAAAATCTGAATTTAAATCCATCCAAACGGAAATGATATACTAAATTTACATTTTTTAGCTACTCCGATTGATTGAGTTATTCTTGAAAACCGAGTAAATTTCTATGGCGGGCTCAAAACATGCTAGCCCGATAAGTTTCGAAATGCGATGAAATGTAATATACTCCAAAGGACAATGACATATTAAATTTATATATTATAGATGATCCGAATTTTTAGTTATTCTCAAAAAACGATAAATTCCTTTTGTTAGACTCAGGACGGACTAGCCCGATAAGATTTTTAATCCATAGAGTTAAAATATACAGAAAATGGAAAGGAAATGCTAAACTTCGAATTTTTAGATACACATGTTCTCGAGTTATACCGCAAAACGGGTGAGTTTCTAAGGCGGTCCTAAGACTGGCTAACCCGGTACGGTTCAAAATTTTAAGAATTACAATACATCGCAAAACAAAACGATACATTAAATTTAGATATCCAACTTTCTCAGATTTTCGAGTTATTCTCTAAAACCAGGTAAATTCCTATGGCGGACCCTGGAAGGGGTAGCCCGATAAGCTTCAAAATCGAAAGAACTCAAATGTACCACAAGATGAAATGTCATAACGAATTTCACGTTACTGTGATAAATGAACCTGATTATTTTGGACCTCAAAGGTATGAACGAACACCAGACCAAGTTAAATAAAATTTTAAAAATACGATTGTATCCCTTGCTCAATCTCTCTGAAAATCAAATAACTTTTTGTGTATATAACTTACAATAATCACACCAAATTTCACACAAATTCTTCAGTTATTTCGAAAGATATCGGTCATTTCATTTGCAATAAATTCCTATTAGTTTCAATGTTAACTCCTCCGCTTTAAACCGCTTATTCGAGACCAACGCCGTCTGGCGGAGGCGACTTTTCAGGAACATCTCCCAGCATTGGGAGGTATAGTCGGTCGGCAGATATTACTTCTAGGCACTGTAGCGACACTAGGTATTCCAGTCGCATATATTGAGACGGGGCTTCCAAATTACTACTTACTACGGCTCCGCCCCGGTCTCGCCCATAATGAGCAGCACGGAGAAGGAGACAATGTGACGTAACACATAAACGTAACGAGATATGTCAATCAAGAAGGAGAGATTCACGCCATTATTTGGCTAGATATAATTTTTTAAACAATTTAAAGGCATTTGATGTATTTCAGAAAGAGGATTTTCATAAATTCCCATTTATGTGTTCTAAAACACGGAGATTTAATTTTTTTTTTGTCTTTATTGTATTACGGATGGATATCTTTTTCTATTTACGTATATATATCTTTTTCTATTTACGTATGTATAATTATCGAAACTCATTCAAACTACGATTCGTATTAATTTGAGCACATCATGTAATTTTTGAAATATTTCTGCGAGGTGGGTATTTTTCTTTGGATTAGGTGGATTTTAAAACATCTAATTCATTGTAAATTTTTCTTGCTCGCATTTTTAAAATCATGTTAATCATCAGTATTATATTGTGTTGAATTGTAGTTCCTTTTACTTTCAAGTTTTCTACAACATATTTAAAGCTTGCAAACATGAGTATCAACTACTTTTATTCTGTTTTTAATGTTTTGTTGCCACAATTACAAATGACAATTAGTAAATAGTAATGCATGATTCATGTATGTAGTTACAATATCACACAACTACCTAATATGTCACCCACTGCATTTTATAAACAAGTAGTGGGTCATATTGGGGGCCATTAATGGCTCCACTATGATTCCTTAATCTGTTGCATGTAGTACACTCCAAAATATTTAGTATAATATACCATTAAAGCATTAATAAATATACCACTTAAAGCATTGAAAATCTAAATTATTTCAAAGGAATTCTGTTGTGAATCTAAGATTTGATTTAAACTTTTATGCCAGCATTATATGTTCATGGCTGCACATTTTGCACACTGAATGAGAGACTGATTGAAACTTTGGGAATATTTTTACAGGCAAAGTTCTCTCAAGAGTTTAATTTTTAATTGAAATTAGAAGCCTGCTGCATGATAGCATTTAATATATCAGTCCCCATAGAAATTCACATTATAGTGGCATATAGCAAAGCAAGTTTTCTTGCTGCCATTGCAAATATTAATTATTCCATATTGATAACATGCTTATTTAAAATAAAATACAAATATCCCTTACTTCATATTACATTAAACAAATGAGTACTTAGAATGTTAACGATATTGTACACAAATATTTGTTCAGAAATTAGATACCTTACACCTTCGAGTAGGTCAGATGGTGTGGGTAAAAAAAATGAAGCCTCTCGAGCCCCTATGCAAAGTATTCTTATGCCTTACATATCAGTGCCTCTGTACTAGGCTTCGGTTTGAGAGGTATGGAATACTATTCTAAGTAATGTTTCAGTAATAACTGCATTACAATTAAAATAAATTAATGATATTTATAAATTTATTGAAATGAAACCCCCGTTTTGTAAAACGAACATTATATGCGGGAAAACAAAATACAAAGAAAACTCCATTTTAATTAGAATATAAAAATCAAGGAAAATGTATAAGAAAATAAATAGACCACTTATCAAGTTATACTTTTTCATTTGATAAAAATTTAATCAAGAACAATTCCGAATATATATTCGTATATAACATTCAAGATTGATTTGGTTTCCATAAGAATTTTTTACCTTGACCTTAATACATAGAATTGTAAATTTCTTTATTATAAACAACTATGCTGCTTCTAATTTATACAAAAAAATTGAAGCAAATAATCAATAAATATCAAAGAATGTAAGGTGAAATTGAGTAAATTAACACATCATTATATTTGAGATGAATGTCTCATATTTTTTAAAAAATATCAATTCCATATGTCGAGTTTTTAACTCTTAGAAATATCGAAACAACCCTATAATATCAGAACATCTATAATTTAGCAATTTTCCAAGTCCAATTTCCTATTAAGAAAACAGCCACTTCCTTATCGCTTAGACATGTCTATCAAAAATTTGCTGTAGCTCGAGTAAAAATTGTGTGCATATTTTCTTTTAGTTCCATTTACAATGGAATATCTTCCGATGTTGATAGACAGAGAGATATTCGTCTCTCCTGAAAATCCCGCTTGACTCTTAGCTTTACTAGACGAAGTAAAAATATTTATTTACACAGAGAATGTTTTATTCATTTAGTTTGGATAATATATAATTAAAATAAAAGTAACTTGATCTCAAATTACTTGGATAGACGGTATCTCCCTTGTCAGCCATAAAATCAAAATAAATAAATTATTTCTACAAAATTAACTCTTTATAAAAACTTAAAACGAAATTGTAACATGTTACATATATAAACGTACAAGGTTACCGAATTGATTTTTAAATGAAATGATAAAATCAGTGGTGTGCAGAGATATTTTGCTTTAGGCAAGCACAACATTTAATTTTGGTATATAAAAACAATAAGAAAAATATATTAGTGTCAACCCTCGTACATCGTGATACTCTCATAATGCGAATTCTATTTAATATGAAGCAAAAATTGCTACAGCCCTGTCATAAGGCGATATTCATAAAACGCCGTACTTTTATAATGCGGTTTCCCTATAATACCACTCAGTTTAAGTAGTCTCCCTGTAGTTGGATTTTTTCTATTACACTTTTACTGTTCGAAATTAATGGGGAATTCCCCTGCTTTTTCATCCAAGTACATCACCATATTTCAATTTCAGTTATCAGGGAAATCCCCTATAAAAAAAATTAATACATTCACCTCAAATGCATTGGTAGATGAAAATCTGGGTAAAGAATGGGTTTCAAATTTCAATTTAAGTGATGTGAAAAGGAGACTGGGCTTGGGTAAACAATTAGAAAATTACTTTATTGAAATGATCCTTTATCAGCGCGAAGTCAAAGTTTAAAAGATAATTACAAAATTGCTTAGCTCCTTTCAGAGAGATTTTGGTAGAGTTACAAATTAAAACTGCATTTGAAAACGAAACTGAAGATATGCAAAGTAAAGAAGACATTAAAAGAATTAGGCCACTAACTAATATTTAACAGCGGCGATGAATATTAATAGGATTTTTGTTGGGAAAAAGTTATTAGGTTTATATTTCACATTGTTTTTTTAATTTTCTTATAAAGTCTTAATAAAAATAATTCGAAATATGTAAACATATATTTATTGCCTTTTGTATCGATAAACTTATATTTCATTACCATATTCAACATAATATGTAACATAAAATACAGTTTTATACAACGTAGAATGAATCAATCTGATTTATATGTTCTGAGTTCCTCTTAATGCGGTTTTCGTATCACACGGTACAAATTGTTCTGTATTGTACTAATTCTGCGTTTCTTATAATGCGGAATGCGGTTTCCATATAACATGGAACGAGTTAATCTGATGTGCACTGATCTGAGTTTCATAATATAACGCGGTATGAATTAACACTAGAGTGACGGAGGGCGCGGTAGCCCATTGGTTAGCGCGCTGGAGTTGCACTCGGTAGGCCCGGGTTCGATTCCAGCCACTGCCAAAACTGCCGCCGTGTTCATGCGGAGTACGATCACGTTAAACATGTGGGTCCGAAAGTCCTTCCGAGAGGTTGGTGGTAGGGGAAGGAGGGTACGGTCCCTGTGGATGCCTCCCCCACTAGGTTCCGGTCTAAATTGGGTGGCACTTCCCGACCGTCCAAACAGTTACCTTACACCTTTCTGGTAGGTCGGACGGTCTGGGTTTCAACAAAAACTAGAGTGACGGAAGCGGTCATTTTGACCGCTTAACTACTTTGAGAAACAATTCCTCCAAAACGACTACTCCCAGCCCATTGAAATTTTATGACTTTTCTTTGCAAAAAATGTGTTAAAGAAACGTCCTAAATGCTGTAACTATGATGTTTTGGTTTGCAAACGCATTAATGACATTTTCGAGGAAATTAAGAGTTCTTATTTCTCAAATTTGAAGAAAACTTTTTAAAATATAACAGAAATTTGTATCTTTGCTATTATTAATTAAGATTAATTTGAACTTTGTGATCAATGATCTATAATTAATCACCATTTCACAAATTCTGCTGAAATATTATAGAATTTTTTTTTTATTTTTTTTAAACTGATGTTAGGTAAGCAATGTTTTCATTGCTTCCATGGACTGCATACCACTGGACAAAATCTAACTGAAACTGATAATATTTGGGGAAAAGTTGAAGAGTTTCTACAATTATGACAGGTGATCACCAGTCATGACCAGAGAGTTCGAAAACTTTTTCATAACCACTGCCATTTAAAAACTTGTTTCGTCACAGTGCAGTTATAACGAGAATGACTATGGATTTTCCCAATCAATGTTATGTGGCCACATGATACATTGAATACGTGTTTTGCTTGAAATGCTGTCTACAATCGTGCAGAATACCCATGCTGCTTTTTGTCTGGTGAGTGACTTGATAACTGATAAACAATTGTTAACGGAGATGACTATTCAGTTAACTTTACAAGTACACCGTTGACATGTGCAAAAGTTATACAATAAAAGCAATGCGCGACTCATTGATTGTTTCAAAGCTGGACCAAGTCTTGTTTAACATAAATGATAACGGAAACTCATATTGCAACAAAATTACTTACTTCTACAAAAGGAAGCTTGTTGAATGAACGTTTGTCCTAAAGTACATACAAAATTGGTTAAAATATATTTCTACATGTGTGTATGCCTGCACTGTATAACTATTTATTTCCAGGCATGGTCTACCAAATTTTGTGAAATTTGGTCAATTTGTATTTCAGCTAGAGTGAATACATGAGATTTTTGCTGGCCATTTCGCAAAAAAAAAGTTGGGTTCTTTTTTTCCTAATTGTACCAAAAACTAATCAGCACCAGGGTCATACCCAAGGATCTCACCTACCAAATTTTATAAAATTCGGTAGACTAGTTTTTGAGTTACAGTGGATACATACATTGCACAGACACACAGACAGATACACAGACAGACAGGCACACAGACAGACAGACAGACACACACACAGACGTCACGCTAAAAATAGTTTTTTCGTATTCAGAAGTTTGGAAACATGTAGGTCCGTCGAAAACTGGAGTTGCGATTTTCGACATGATTCCAATACTTTCCCTATACATTACCATGTATTGCAGGGAAAGTAAAAAAGCTCTTGAATCTGGAAATGGCCTTCTGTAACTGAAAGTTCGTTTTACCCTATTTTAGCCATTAAAAATATTTCCTAACTGCAATTTCCTTGGGTGTATACTGACAAAAATATCAATTACTCTGTCAATTGATATATTACTTTCCCTGCAATACATGGTAATGTATAGGGAAAGTATTGGAATCATGCCGAAAATCGCAACTCGAGTTTTCGACTGATCTATACGTTTCGAGACCTCTAGAATACGAAAAAACTATTTTTAGCGTGACGTCTGTGAGTGTGTCTGTGTGTCTGTCTGTGTGTCTGTGCAATGTATGTATCCAGTCTAACTCAAAAACTAATGGACCGAATTTCATAAAATTTGGTAAGTAAGTCACTTAGATGTGACCATGGTGCTGATTAGTTTTTGGTACGATTCGTAAAAACAAAATCCGTCATTTTTTGCGAAATGGCCTATAAAAATTTCATTTATCCGCTCTAGATAAAATACTAATTTACTAAATTTCACAAAATTTGATAGATAAGTTACTTGTTGTATATTCTGGTGCTGATTAGAATTTGGTACGATTCGGAAAAGAAGAACCCGCCTTTTTTACGAAATTGCCCGCAAAAATGTCATGTATCTACACTAGCTAAAATACTAATTGACCAAATTTCACAAAATTTGGTAGATAAGTTACTTGTAGGATGCTCTGGTGCTGATTAGATGTTGGTATGATACGGAAAAGAACAACCTGCCTTTTTTTAAGAAATGGCCCTCAAAAATTTGGTGCATACACCCTAGCTAAAATACTATTTGACCAAATTTCACAAAATTTGGTAGATAAGTTACTTGTGGGTCACTCTGGTACTGATTCGATTTGATACGACTCGGAAAATAACAACCTGCCATTTTTACAAAATGGTCCGCAAAAATCGCCAAAACCTAAAGAAAAAAAAAAGACTACGTATGCTGAAATGTATCAATTAAATCCTTGGTTTATACGCAATTTTTGACGAGGAAAAGAATATAACACACTCCATTATATTTTAGGACTAACCGTTCTCAAGATATTTGAGATGTCTTGCATTTTTGTTACGCCGCTATCGGAAAAATGTCCAATTACCAAATAAAAACAAAAATTGAATTAAAAATGCAAATTTAGTGTTATTTGTTGCAATTAAACTCAATCTAATGAATTATTAAAGAAATAAAGAAAATATGAATTTGAGTCTGCAGGGAAAGTCATGTGCAGCCCACATCAGATTTTTTTTGTTGTAGTGAATATGTATTAAAGCAAGGGAACTCGTTCTTTCTTAAGTCATCGTAGGTCTAGTGTCAATTCAGTCTCCTCAAACTGTTCACATTCACAAGATGTCACAGGACGGGTTGCTGCAGTACGAAGAAGAATGCTGATATTTGGAAAGAAATTTTCGTTTATATATTACTTTCCTTATATACATAATGTATAAGGAAAGTATTGTGACGGGGTCGAAAATTCGAAATCGAGTTTTCGACGGGAGAGCACGTTTCAAGCATCCCTGATCACGAATCAAACATTTTTGAAGTGATGTCTGTGTGTGTGTATGTGTGTGTGTGTGTGTGTGTGTGTCTGTGTGTGTGTGTGAAAGTATGTGTGTGTGTCAGTGAGTCTGTGGAGACGATAACTGACGAACGAATGGACCGATTCGAACCAAATTTGGTACAAAAATCACAATCCGCAAACACTGGAAGCCTATTGTTTTTATGCGTAATCGAATGTTCAGTACCCCCCTAAATTTTCGAATAAAATTTTGAAAAAATCGTCAAAAAATCAAAACCACTAATAAAGTTACGCAAATAGACATTTCTTATGTAATTTTTCATTAGAAAACGATTGACATAAATTTTAGAACGCTAACATGAACCGTTCTCTAGATATTGCACATTTTTCAAAAAAATTATTAAAAAGTCATATAAAATGAAAAAAAAAATATTTCCTATTGAGAAACATGTTCACTTTTCATATGTAATACCATGCGATAAATTGGGTGACATCATTCTCGTGTATCTATCTCGTTCCATTCATGAAAAAAGATACTTTGAGTAATACTTTTGTATTTGAACGCCAATAGTCATTTATCTGCTGTAAGAGCAACTTATTTCTTCGTCCATTACGCTTGGCGAGATTTTGGCGACGAATTTGGCGGAATGTCGCCAACTTGGCGACATTTTTAATTGTTGCCAAATTAACGAAAATCTCGCCAAATGGATAAAAATGACGCTAAATTAATGAAAATGATGACTAATTGTCGAAAATTCAATATCTTGGAAAGAATATTAGTAACTACTATAAGAAAAACCTATTTTTCTACTGTAAAAGTAGTAAATTCATTACATTATATAAGGAAAGTCATGTGTTGCCCACATCTGATTTTTTTAAAGCTGGAGCTGTGTTTGGAAGATCTTGTGTTTGGAAGATCTGATTGGGAATTAGATTTGAAATGTGCACACAAGCGCTTCATTTCTTGAGCTAAGAGTTCTGGGGTTGGCAATTCATCATTATATATCTCCCTCAATTGTTCCAAAGCATTTTCTTTAGTTTCGTTTTGTGAAATTGATGGTAAAATGGATAAGGTTTTTTGTTCTAGTCCAGTGAATCACGATTTCAAATTTGTTATTATGCTGTCATGTAATGGTATGGATAAATTTACTTTATAAAAATTCACGCGCTCGTCGTGCAATATCGTCACGCTAAAAATGGTTTTTTCGTATTCTAGAGGTCTCGAAACGTGTAGATCCGTCGAAAACTTGAGTTGCGATTTTCGACATGATTCCAATATTTTCCCTATACATTACCATGTATTGCAGGGAAACCAAAAAATCCGTTATCCAACAATTTATTCATGTTGTTTTTACGCGTTTAAAAAACAAATATGGTTTTATTGCAGTCGTTACAGTTTAGTTTCTGGCATAGAAATTTAGGCCCCAAGTCAACATTATTTCGGGGGCCGTTCATTGTTCGTGATATAAAATATTCCCGGTCCCGAAGCCTCTTTGCTCCAATGGATATTCGGCCCCGGTTACATAGCCATATTTTTTCAATATAATTGCTGAACGTCCATAGTTATAGCTCAAACAGGAAGAGGGAATACTGATTATGTAAATGCTTTTAGGTTAAGGTCTATTAAGCTCTCCTGAAATCACTAAATACCAAAACTCAAAGGGACCAAAACAAGTATAAAAAATCTGATGTGGGCAGCACATGACTTTCCCTGCAGACTTATATTAACGTTCTCTTTATTTTAATTAAATTTATTTCACTTTTAATTCAATTTTCGTTCTCATTCGGTAACCGGACTTATTTTCAAAGGTGGCGTAGAGAAAATAGGGAAAACTAAAATATCTCGAGAACGGCTAGTTCCTAGTGTAATGGGGTTGGTTTTATTATTTTCGTCGTTAAAAATTACGTATTAAAGGAGCATTTAATGGATATATTTGAGTATACCTAGTTCTTTAGTTTAGATTTTGACGATTTTTGCGGGCCATTTTGCAAAAAAAGGCAGGTTATTTTTTTCCGAATCGTACCGAAATCTAATCAGCACCAGGGTAATCCACAAGTGACTAATCTGCCGAATTTTGTGAAATTCGGTCCAGTAGTTTTTCGGTTAGAGTGGATACAAGCTTTTGCGGGCCATTTCGCAAAAAAAAAGACGGGTTCTTTTATTCCAAATCGTACCCAAAACTAATCAGCACCAGACTCGCTCACAAGTGACTTACCTACCAAATTTTGTGAAATTCGGTCCATTAGTTTTTTTGTTAGAGTGGATACAAAATCTGCACAGACATACGGACACACAGACAGACATACACACAGACAGACAGACACACAGACACACACACAGACGCCACGCTAAAAATTGTTTTTTCGTATTCTAGAGGTCTTGAAACGTGTAGATCCGTCGAAAACTCGAGATGCGATTTTCGACATGATTCCAATACTTTCCCTATACATTACCATGTATTGCAGGGAAAGTAAAAGCTGCAGATCCCGCACTTAAACCACCAAATCACGTAAAGAGCTTAATATGGGGATTATACTATTGGGATCTCTATATGATCAAGTATCTCTATATATCAATGATCTATATATGCTGATAAGGTGGTATACAGCCAAAGCAATGTAAAGAAAACTATAAACTGATACACAAATGCAGAATTATATTAAATGCAACTAAATGTTGGATTAGATATTATACACTAATGAGTCTTCAAAAATTGCAAGAGGGATTTAATAAAATCAGTATACAAAATGTTGAAGCCTTCTACAAATATGGGGCCCCAAGTTATCTCTTGGATTGCTTGGCCATCAGGACTCTCCTTGTGTTTTGACAACTCCTCTCAAAGTTTACTCTGGGCCGTGACATCATGAATGACGAATCTTAATTCCCATTACTTCATGCTGACAACTTTTCCATTGGTTTCCGGGATGAGTGTCTAATCTTATATTAAGCTGTGTTCAGAATTTTTTTTTATTTTTGCAAACAGCACACTACTAAAACGTGTTGAGTATGTTTGTATGTCACTCCAGGAATTTTTTTTTAAATCGCAGGTGTAATAAATGTGGTTATTTGTCTTTAATGGAGGGCACAGATCTTGAAATATACATATAACTTTCGTAAATTAATAAAAAAAAAGAATACACTTATACAGTCAAACCTGTTTGCAACGGAACCTGCAGGAAAACTAACACTAAAAATACATTTTTATCCCTCTCCAAAAATATAGTATATGTATGTAATTTCCCCTGTGTGAAACGGAACCTGCACAACGCGGAAACAGACGACCAATTTAAAGTAAATTTGTTAATAAAGCACCTGCTGTAACGGAAAAATCATCCTAAGAATGGAAAATCATACAACTGTTTCAGACATTTATTTCCAAGCTAATGACGAAGTTTCGCTTGTAAATGGAAATGGTACTACTTAAAATCTAATGTGCGCAGCACATGATTTTCCCTGCAGACTCATATTCACGTTCCCTTTATTTCTTCACCAATTCATTAAATTGAGTTTAATTGCACAAAATAAATCCCATAATTATTTTAAATGACACTGAATTTGTACTTTTAATTCAATTTTTCGTTTCCATTTAGTAACTCGAGTTATTTTCAAAGGTGGCTTGACGAAAATGCAAAAAATCCAAAATATTTCCAGAAAGGCTAGTCCTAGAGTAATGGGGTGGTGTGTCCTATTCATATCCTAGTCAAGAAGTATGTATAAAACAAGCATTTAAATGATACATTTGAGCATATGTAGTCTTTTATTTTAGATTTTTGGCGATTTTTGCGGACCATTTCTTAAAAAAAAAGGCAGGTTCTTCTTTTCGAAATCATACGAAAATCTAATCAACACCAGAGTATCCCACAAGTGATTTATCTACCAAATTTTGCGAAATTTGGTCTGTTAGTTTTTAGCTAGAGTTTATACAGACAATATCTGCCGGCCATTTCGCAAAAATAGGCTGGTTCTTTTTTCCCGAATCAAACCAGAACCTAATCAGCACCATAGTCTTCCACAAGTAATGTACCTATAAAATTTTATGAAATTTGGTACATCAGTTTATGAATTAGAGTAAATACACACATTGCACTGACAGAGCCAACGGCTCTACCGTGCTGAAAACACCGTTTTTCGTTAGATCACCGAAGTTAAGCAGCATGGGGCGCGGTTAGTACTTGGGTGTGTGACCACTTGGGAACACCGCGTGCTGTTGGCACATTTCGGGCGCGGTAGCCCGGTGGTTTGCGCGCTGGATTTGCACGCTGCCACAACTGCCGCCGTGTTCATGCGGAGTACGATCACGTTAAACATGTAGGTCCGTAAGTCCCTCCGAGAGGTTGGTGGTTGGGAAAGGAGGGTACGGTCCCTGTGGATGCCTCCCCCACTGGGTTCCGGTATAAATTGGGTGGCACTTCCCGGCCGTCCAAACGGTTACCTTACACCTTTCTGGTAGGTTGGACGGTCTGGGTCTCATCAACAACAACACATTGCACTGACAGACAGACAGACACACGCACACACACACATACAGACGTCACGCTAAAAATTTTCGTATTCTGGAGGAGGTCCAGGAACGTGTAGAAAACTTGACAAATCAGTCAACTATTGCGTTATAAATCAATCAACTGTCGCGTTACAAATCAATTAAGATTGCAGGATTCACGGATTGTAATATCCTATCAAATTACTTTCGAAACCCTCTATCCCTTCGTAAAATATCGCTTACACACATATTACACAAGCTAACACCAGACATCACTAAAAAACGTCCGATTGGACTTCAGGGGTGCTTAAAATGCGTAAATCTGTTGAAAACTACGTTTCACAATATACTTATCCGATGCATTAAACTATGTAGAGAAAGTTATACTATGCAAGAGAGAGAGAGAGAGAGAGAGAGAGAGAAAATTAATATAGAATATAAATTTAAAATTGATGCTCTTTATTTATTTCGCCCCTTTCATCTGATTAACTGCTGCCAAAGGAGGCAGAAAATAATTTCGCCTTTCTCGTCCGTTGTCTCCTTTAATTAGGCAGTTTATCGGTAGGGTATTTTAAGACAATGAAAACAGAAAGACGATGCAATTTATGAGGACAATAAAAGTGAGCCATAAAATCTTGCAACGCTTTAGAAACACATTCGCGATATCGGATGTGCTTCAATTGTGAAAATTAGTAACTCTTAATTTATCGCCCTCAAAGAAAAGAAATGTGTTACTTACTTAATTAACTAGAATGTGGCTCAACTAGACTTTACTTCACTTTAAAGGGCTTGAAATTTGTTTTTGATTGAAACCGTCCTTGATAATGTGCCCCAGGGGTGTAATTTGTCCCCCCCTCAAGGAAATAAATGACGCCACGAATAAAAAATCTGATGTGGGCAGCACATGACTTTCCCTGCAGACTTACACTCACTTTATTTTAATTAAATTTAATTCACTTTTAATTCAATTTTTGTTATCATTTGGTAACTGGACTTATTTTCGAAGGTGGCTAGAGAAAATACGAAAAAACTAAAATATCTCGAGAACGACTAGTCCTAGTGTAATGGGGTTGGTCTTATTATTTTCATCGTTAAACATTACGTATAAAATAAGCATTTAATGGATATATTTAAGCATACGCAGTTTTTCTTTTAATTTTTGACGACTTTTGCGGGCCATTTCGCAAAAAAAGACAAGTCATTTTTTACCGAATCGTACCAAAATCTAATCAGCACCAGGGTGACTCACACGCGACTTATCCACCAAATTTTGTGAAACTCGGTTCATTAGTTTTTCAGCTACATTGGATAAAGGCAGTTTTCGCGAGCCATTTCGCAAAAAAAGGCGGGTTCTTTTATTCTGAATCGTACCCAAAACTAATCAGCACCAGATTCGCTCACAAGTAACTTACCTACCAAATTTTCTGAAATTCGGTCGATTAGTCTTTTAGTTAGAGTGGATACAATATCTGCACAGACAGATAGACAGACACAGACAGACAGACAGACACACAGACGTCACACTAAAAATAGTTTTTTCGTATTCTAGAGGTCGCGAAACGTGTAGATCCGTCGAAAACTCGAGTTTCGATTTTTGACATGATTATACTTTCCTTATACATTACAATGTATTGCAGGGAAAATAAAAATATATGTATGGCGGCTATTTTTCACAACAATGATTAAAACTATTAAGTCTGTTGATAAGTCAGCCATTAATAAACCCTTTTATGCATGATTATGCCAAATTATGTCCTGTGCTGCCATGTTTAAAAAATATAAAATTTTGAATATACTTTGAAGTTTTCGCTCGAATTAAAAAAAAAATTCTATCTAGACCTAGATTCTCTGATAGCAAAGCTAGATATAAAGTTTCGTGAAAATCCATTAATATTTGTGGCTGCTATGGTATACACAAGAAATCGACCACAGACAGATAGACGTACAGACAGACAGACAGAGGAAAGTCATTCCAAAAATAGTCAAAACATGTTCAGGAGGTCTTGAAATATACAGGGTGATTATAATTGAAGTTGCGATTTTAAAACGCTGTAAAGTAAGAAGCACTGGTCAGAATGACCTGAAATTTGACATGAGTATACGTGAAGCAATAGAATTTTGTGTGGCGAAGGAAAAAAAAAATACTTCAAAAATGTACTGATAGACGGAGCTGTATTTTCCAAACATGGGGTGTTGTTAGCCGAAAGAAACCAATAGTCAACTAAAGAAAACGACAATTTAATCAACATCACTTAATTTAATAATTGATTGAAACATCGTGAAAATATGAAACAAACACCTAATACGCAAGAAATGTTCAATATGCTGTCCACCGTACGAGTTGGAAGAGCAAAACAGCAGATTCCACAACAGATCGGAGTGTATCAGAGGTGATGCTGTAGATGTGGTGCTGTTGTTGTTGAGAGACCCAGACCGTCCTACCGACCAGAAAGGTGTGAAAGCCCCAGGCCGGAAGAACCAGAAAGGTGTAAGGTAACTGTATGGACGGCCGGGAAGTGCCACCCAATTTAGACCGGAACCCAGTGGGGGAGGAATCCACAGGGACCGTACCCTCCTTTCCCAACCACCAACCTCTCGGAGGGACTTACGGACCTACATGTTTAACGTGATCGTACTCCGCATGAACACGGCGGCAGTTGTGGCAGCGTGCAAATCCAGCGCGCAAACCACCGGGCAACCGCGCCCGAAATCTGCCAACAGCACGCAGTGTTCCCAGGTGGTCACCCACCCAAGTACTAACCGCGCCCGATGCTGCCTGACTTCGGTGATCTAACGAGAACCGGTGTTTTCAGCACGGTACGGCCGTTGGCACTTGTGTGCGTAGATGTGGCGCGTAATAAGTTAGCTAAGTTCTATTTAAGCCAGCTAAGTTGATCGAACCTCCTGAGAGCTGTTAACGCACAGTCACCATTCTGGTAGAAAAGTTTTAGGAGCAAAGCACGATCCTTCAGTGACAGAGTCATGACAAGGAACTCAATGAGAATTGCATGTGCTCCTCGTTTTTATCACAACTGTAATGTGCGGTGCGCATGCCTAGTCTTAATTAGCATACCTCCAGATTAGAGATGTGCTTATAGGCGTGACCTAGCGGCTAATTTTACTTTCCCTGCAATATATGGTAATGTATAGGGAAAGTATTGGAATCATACCGAAAATCGCAACTCGAGTTTTCACGTTTCCAGACCTCTAGAATACGAAAAAACTATTTTTAGCTTGACGTCTGTGTGTGTGTCTGTGTGTCTGTCTGTGCAATGTATGTATCCACTCTAACTAAAACGCTAATGGACCGAATTTCACAAAATTTGGTATGTAAGTTACTTGCGTGAGACTCTGGTGCTGATTAGTTTTTGGTAGGATTTGTAAAAACAGAACCCGCCTTTTTTTGCGAAATGGAATTTCCCAAAATTTGGTAGATAAGTTACTTGTAGGATGATCTGGTGCTGATTAGATTTTGGTACGATTCGGAAGAGAACAACCTGCCTTTTCTTACGAAATGGCCCGCAAAAATCGCCAAAATCTAAAATAAAAAAACTACGTATGCTCAAATATATCCATTAAATACTTGTTTAAGACGTAATTTTTAACGAAAAAAAGAATAAAACCAACCCCATTACACTAGGACTAGCCGTTCTCGAGATATTTTAGTTTTTTCGTATTTTCTCTACGCCACCTTTGAAAATAGGTTCAGTTACCAAATGAGAACGAAAATTGAATTAAAAGTGAATTAAATGTAATTAAAATAAAGGGAACGTGGATATAAGGCTGCAGGGAAAGTCATGTGCTGCCCACATCAGATGTTTTACTTTCCCTGCAACACATGGTAATGTATAGGGAAAGTATTAGAATCATGTCGACAATCGCAACTCGAGTTTTCGACAGATCTACACGTTTCAAGACCTCTAGAATACGAAAAAACCATTTTAGCGTGACGTCTGTGTGTGTGTCTGTGTGTCTGTCTCTCTGTCTGTCTGTCTGTGTGTCTGTGTATCTGTCTGTGCAGATTTTGTATCCACTGTAACTAAAAAACTAATGGACCGAATTTCACAAAATTTGGTAAGTCACTTGTGGGCGAGTCTGGTGCTGATTAGTTTTGGGTACGATTCGGGATAAAAGAACCCGCTATTTTTTGCGAAATGGCTCGCAAAAGTTTGTATCCACTCTAACTGAAAATCTAAAGGACCGAATTTCACAAAATTCGGTAGATGAGTCACTTGTGGGTCACCCTGGTGCTGATTAGATTTTGGTACGATTCGGAAAAAAATAACCTGCCTTTTTTTGCAAAATGGCCCGCAAAAATCGTCAAAATCTAAACTGAAGAACTACGTATGCTCAAATATATCCATTAAATGCTTGTTTAAGACGTAATTTTTAACTAAAAAAAAAATAAGACCAACCCCATTACACTAGGAATAGCCGTTCTCGAGATATTTTAGTTTCTTCGTATTTTCTCTACGCCACTTTTGAAAAGAAGTCCAGTTATCAAATGGGAACGAAAATTGAATTAAAAGTGAATTAAATGTAATTAATATAAAGAGAACGTGAATATAAGTCTGCAGGGAAAGTTATGTGCTGCCCAAATCAGATTTTTTCACTCTTCGTCAAGTAAATTCAATATTGGATTCCTACATTGCCATTTTTTGGTACATTTGTGAAGTAATTTTTTTTTCGCCAAACAAAATTCCATTGCTTCACTTATAATCAGGTCAAATTTCAGGTCATTCTGACCAGTAGTTCTTACATTACAGCGTTTTAAAATCGCAAATTTAATTATAATCACCCTGTATATTGGCATCAATATATCGAATTCGAAAATTTTCGTGAAAACAATACTTTCTCAATACTACGATAAAAATCTGATGTGGGCAGCACATGACTTTCCTTATATAATGCAATGAATTTACAACTTTTACAGTTAAAAAAAAATGTTATTCTTATAGTAGATACTTATATTCTTTTCAAGATATTGAATTTTTTTTAATTGGTCGTCATTTGTATCTATTTGGCGAAATTTTCGTTTATTTGCAACATTTAAAAATATTGCCAAGTTTGCGACATTCAGCTAAATTCGTCGCTAAAATCTCGCCAAAGGGTGGAGAATTAAGTGAGAATTATGGATGGAGAAATAAGTTATTCTTACAGCAGATAAATGACTATTGGCGTTCAAATCAATATAAAAGTATTACTCAAAGTATCTTTTCTCGTGAATGGAACGAGTTAGAGTCACGAGAATGATGTCACCCAATTTATCGCATGATATTACATATGAAAAGTGAACATGCTTTTAACAGTTAATATTTTTTTTTAATTTATGGAATTTTTTGATAAATTTATTTGAGATACGTGAAATATCTTGAGAACGGTTCATTCTAGAGTTCTAAAGTTCATGACAATCGTTTTCTAAGGGACAATTACACAAGAAATGTCTATTTGGGTAACTTTATTAAAGGTTTTGATCCTTTGATGATTTTTTCAAAATGTCACTCGAAAATTTAGGAGGGTTATAAACATTCGATTATGTTTTAAAACAATAGGTTTCCAGTATTCACGGATTGTGATTTTTGTAGGAAATTTCATTCGAATCTCTCCATTCGTTCGTGAGATATCGTCTCCAGAGACTCACTGACACACACACACACGCACACACACACACACGCACACACACACACACACACATATTTTCACACACACACATACTTTCACAAACACACATACTTTCACACACACACAGACATCACCTCAAAAATTTTCGATTCGTGATCAGGGATGCTTGAAACGTGCTCTCCCGTCGAAAACACGAATTCGAATTTTTGACTTAATCATAATACTTTCCTTATACATTATGTATATAAGGAAAGTAAAAAGTAAAAATTACAATATAAATTTGAATCCAATATTTTCCCAGAATTTAACGTAGAACAGATAAAAATATTTATATAATATTTAGACCTATGTTTCTACATATAACAGTATCATGAAAACATTATGTGGGCAGAAAATGACTTTCGCTACAGACTAAAATTCCTTTTCTTACTTTTTTATTACTTTCCTTATATACATAATGTGTAAGGAAAGTATTGGGACGGGGTCGAAAATTCGAATTCGAGTTTTCGACGGGAGAGCGCGTTTCAAGCATCCCTTTCATATGTAATCAAACATTTTTGAGGTAATGTCTGTGTGTGTGTGTAAAAGTATGTGTGTGTCTGTGTGTGTGTCAATGAGTCTGGAGACGATATCTGACGAATGAATGGAGCGATTCGAATGAAATTTGGTACAAAAATCACAATCCGTGAATACTGGAAGCCTATTGTTTTTAAATGCAATCGAATGTTTAGAACTTCCCTAAATTTTCGAGTGAAATTTTGAAAAAATAATCAAAAAACCAAAACCTTTAATAAAGTTACGCAAAGAGACATTTCTTGTAATTTTTCCTTAAAACACGATTGACATAAACTTTGAACGCTAGCATGAACCGTTTTCGAGATATTGTACATTTTTCGAATAAATTTATCAAAGCATCCCATAAATAGAAAAAAATATATTAATCTTTGAGAAACATGTTCACTTTTCATATGTAATATCATGCGATAAATTGGATGACATCATTCTCGTGGATCTAGCTCGTTCCATTCATGAGAAAAGATACTTTGAGTAATACTGTTGTATTTGAAAGCCAATAGTCATTTATCTGTTATAAGAATAACTTATATCTCCGTCCATAACGCAATTTGGCGGAATATCGCCAACTTGGCGACTTTTAAAATGTTACCAAATTAACGAAAATCTCGCCTAATGGATAGAAATGACGCTAAATCAATGAAAATGACGACTCACTGACGAAAATTCAGTATCTTGGAAAGAATATAAGTATCTACTATAAAAATAACCTATTTTATTTTACTGTAAAAGTAGTAAATTCATTGCATTATATAAGGAAAGTCATATGCTGCCCACATCAGATTTTTTTATGATGCATTGAATTGACTTTAATTACAGAAAATAGCGGGGTTACTTCGTTGAAATTATATCTAATTTGCATTTTTAATGCACGTTCGTTTCATTTGACAGCTAAATTCATTTTTATATGCCTTCAGGTACTCAAAACTCAGAAAAACTTAAATATCTCGAGAACGGTAGAGTAATGGGATTGATCTTATTCGCGTCGTCATAAAAAATTAATTCCGTAATACACAATTATTTAATGAATATATATTTGAGAAATTTTAGTCATTTACTTTAGATTTTGACTATTTTTTAGGGCCACTTTGCAAGAAGAAAAAGGTTCTTTTTTTCCGAATCAAACCAAAATCTAATATCATTAAAAATTATGCACGAAACAACTACCGCGGTCCCAGTCACCTTTTTCAAATCAGTCCAAAATATTAAAATATCGAAATTAGAACGTTTTCAAAATAATTAAAAAAAAATTAAAATATCAAAATTAGAACCACATTTTCAAGTTAGTTCAAAAGATAAAAATATCGAAATTAAAACCACTTTTTCAGAACTGTTTGAACTATTAAAATATCTAAATTGAAACACACCTTTTCAAAACAATTAAAAATATTAAAATACCGCAATTAGGGCTGCATTTTCAAAACAATTCAAAATATTAAAATATCGAAATTAGAACACACCTTTTCAGAACAATTCAAAATATTAAAATTAGAACCCACCTTTTCAAATATGTTCAAAATAATAAAATATCGAAATTATAACCCCTATATTTCGAAAACTAAGAATCCGATATGACATTTAATTATATATCCTTATACGGATTCTAATAAGCTACAAATTATTTCTTATGGTTGATAGCTAGCGCTTTCGGTTTAACTTTCCCTGCAATACATGGTAATGTACAGGGAAAGTATTGGAATCGTGTCGAAAATGGCAACTCAAGTTTTTGACGGATCAACACATTTTGTAACCTCTAGAATACGAAAAATCTATTTTTAATGAGGCATCTATGTGTGTGTGTGTGTGTGTGTGTGTGTGCGTGCAATGAATGTATCCACTCTAACTCGAAAACTTATTGACCACATTTCATAAAATTTTATACATTGCTCACTTGTGGATTACAATGATGTCGATTAGATATTAGTACGATTTGGGATAAAATAATCTGCCTTTTTCTTAGAAATGGCCCGCAAAAATTGACTGCATCTACTCCAACTAAAAAATAATTGGTCAAATTGTACTAGAGATCGTTAAAGTCTCTAATGTGCAGAAGCACTTGGCCATTTCCAAGTATGCCGTTTTCCCCTCCCCTACTCTACTAACTTCATGCTCCGAACAAATGTCTAATTTATACTCTGTAAAATCCGCATTGAAATGCATTTGGCATTTAATTAATACCCCGTGAAATAAATGATTTTTCATGAATTTTTTAGTGCCAAAACTAGGAGTTAGAAGTAAAGAAGATAAAACTCCTATGAATGAAACGCTTGAGAATGCCATAGTGATTTGAGAATTATATCCAGGTGTCGCTAGTGTCAGTAAAGTGCTCTTTGTTGCCATGACCGGGAGGCATCGTATTGAGTATATGCATTTTTGATTATTTTAAAATTAAGATTCCATAATTATCAGTATAATCAGTATTGTTTCACAGTTGTAGGACAGAATTTAGAATATAGAGAGATAAAAATAAATTGAAATGTAAAATAATTTGAAATACGCAGAATGATTCCTTATTATTTCGGTTCTAATTTACACTGCGATACTAATTTATTTCTACAAAACTGGCAGTTTAAATAAATATTTTAAGCCTTCCTCTATAGAAATTCATACAATGCAGGGGCGCTTATGTTATCGCAGCGCCACCTGCATTATTGTCTCAAATGAAACTGTTGTTTTCTCAGTATGAAGTTTTAACTCCTTACTTTTACTTCCATGGTCAAAACATCAAAATATTATGAAAATCATGTTCTCTCGTGAATGGAACAAATGAGATCCAAGAGAATGATGTTAGCAGATTTGTCGAGTAATATTGCATTTGGACAGTAAACATATTGAATGATATGGAAGACGCCCCCTTTGCAGATAACAGTATCCATGGATCAGTTTCGAGAAAAGAATCGTAGAAAAGAATTCATAAAGGGGCATTTTTTGTAAACCCCCCACCTCCTTCAGAACTTGATGCTGATTTCATACAAATTATAATTTAAACTCTTTATACACCCAAGCTTCAGAATTATCATGATACAGCCAAGCTTCAGAATTATCATGATACAGCCAAGCTTCAGAATTATCATGATATAGCCAATCTTTATACAGCCAAGTTTCAGAATTATCATGATACACCCAATCTTTTTACAGCCAAGCTTCAGAATTATCATGATACTGCCAAGCTTCAGAATTATCATGATACAGCCATTCTTTATACAGCCAAGCTTCAGAATTATCATGATACAGCCAATCTTCATACAGCTGAGCTTCAGAATTATCATGATACAGCCAAGCTTCAGAATTATCATGATACAGCCATTCTTTATACAGCCAAGCTTCAGAATTATCATGATACAGCCAATCTTTATACAGTCAAGCTTCAGAATTATCATAATACAGCCAATCTTTATACAGCCAAGCTTCAAAATTATCATGATGCAGCCAATCTTTATACAGCCAAACTTCAGAATTATCATGATGCAGCCAATCTTTATACAGCCAAGCATCAGAATTATCATGATACAGCCAATCTTTATACAGCCAAGTTTCAGAATTATCATGTTACAGCCAAGCTTCAGAATTATCATGATACAGCCAATCTTTATACAGCCAAGTTTCAGAATTATCATGATACTGCCAATCTTTATACAGTCAATCTTTAATTAACATGAATATGTACGATATATGATGTTTAATTTTTAAATCAAATGCGTCATTTTGTTTTCTCTCTATATTAAAAAAAAGTAACTGTCACCGCCGCTGTTTAACATATTTCTTGTTCCTCCAATTTCACTGCTCCGTACCACAAAAACTATAGCATACAAAAATCTAAAATTTAGTACACTTGTAGAGAAAGATTTTGGGACACCACTGAAATAAACCGTTTGTCGATATATATTGCAGTTTAAAGTAAAAAATGTTTTTTCGTATCGGCACGTCCATCGACATTCTTTTTCTGGTATAGCAAAAACTATAACATACGAAAATATGAAATTTAGTACATTTATAGAAAAATAACAAAGTAACATGATGAAATAATCCGTTTACCAATTTAAACTTTAGTTTGGTTTGAAATAGCTTGCGAAGCGACCGCATCAACTAGGAGATGAAGCGAGTTACGGGAGTTGGCGAAGCGTAGCGAGCAGGGGGTAGAGCCCCTTAGTTGGTTAAAAAAACCCATATATAATATTGATTATATAATATTAATTATGTAATATGATTTGACTTATTTACTTAATATATACATAAATAAACTAATGTTCTTCGTCTATCTCTGTTGTGTTAATTGTCTCATTGAATTAAATTAAATTAATAATGATCTTTATTACAGTAGATTCTTGCTGGTAAGTATAAAATCCAATAAATTATAAAATTATAACCACAATTTATAATTTTTATTTATAAATTGTGGTTATAATTTTATAATTTATTGGCGTATAGCTCTTGGAGTGACAGAATGGATTAAGATAATAGCCATATATATATATATATATATATATATATATATATATATATATATATATATATATATATATACTTTTATTTGTAAGGCATTTTGCAATGTTGGGGTTTTTTGATTTGAAACTTCTCTCTATTCTTTCATTGGATTTTTAGTAAATATATATACATTAATTTAATGCTTTAGTCCTTCTTGGTATATATATATATATACTATATAATATATATATATATATACACTCTGTTTCATGTGTCCGAAGTGTAACGGCCAGTACTCTCGTGACACTTTTCAACCAAAAATGCAAAAAGAATCCGAAGTGAAAATATTTAGTGTACAGCATTGTCTCCTTCAGAATTTGATGCTGTACTGAAATCAGTCATCATCCAAGCTCTATCTGTAGTACATCCTGAGAAATTGACATTTCAAAGTGATTTTTCAAAACAGTAGTATAACAAAGTGTTTACGACAATCAACAATTTGGAACATTTTTATCACCTTTAGTATGAATGTGATCTGGATTAGAGAGCAAACTGGTCTGGTATTTCTTCTCTGTTTTATTGCCTCAAGAAACTGAGGCTTAGAAAATTGAGAAGGTTGAATTGGATTGGTAAACTTGAAAATGACGTAGAAAACTCGCTTAGAAACTGAGGCGAATTTTGACTGTATTTGCAATGAAGTGCCTGAGTGAATATTTCTGGGAAGGAAATATTTTACTAAACTCAAAAGCACGCTTAATAAGAAAATTGGGAAAGGAAGGTTTAGAAGTCACTAAAAATTATGACTAAGTTTATGTACACCAGAAAGAGAACTTGTAAGGGTATAACCAGATATATTTAGTGATATCTTTATTAGAAAATTACTGCGAACAGTCTAACCCGTCAGCAGTGTTATCAGTCTGGGTAAGTGGACGTTGGTGTAGAGCGTACTTTTGCTGTTGACCTTCCGGGTGAAACCCCTTACCGTGCCGACAGTTTTCAAGATAACTTTTTCGCTGAGTCTATCCCAAGTCTCTTACTTTACCACAATACAGGGCAATAAGTAAAGCATTAGAATTTGATCAAAAATCGAAACTGGAACTTTCTATGGATCTATCTATATACATGGAGTTAGAAAGAAGGAGATAAAACTCCTATGGCTGAAAGGTTTCTTTATTATGGGTATAATTAACCAGTATTTTTTCATAGTTGTAGGATGGAATACAGAGTCTATATATATAAAATTGAAAATCTGTCTGTCTGTTTGTCCGGTCATCACGGGAGAACGGCTTAACCAAATTTGATGAAATTTTGTGGATAGCCTGAAAATAGCCCCACTTAAAATTTAGTCTATGTTTGGAGTTTCTACGACCAGTGGTTCTCGAGATATTAGTAAAAAACGAAACTTTCGTTTATCTCATCATCACGCGAGAACGGCTGAACCAAATTGAATGAAATTTTGTGGGTAGCTTTGAAATAGCCCCCCATAAATTTTGTCTAAGTTACAGGTTTCTAAGACCAGGGGTTGTCGAGATATTAATGAAAAAAAGGAAACTTTTTCCTAGGAGTTCTACTCTCTAACTCGCCATGGTTTATCCGAACGGAAAGGATGAAAATCGTTTGTTTAAAACGTCAAAGAGAAATAAAACTTTATTTCTGAGTTTGGTGGAGATTTTTTGCGCTAATTAGTCACTATCTGAAAGCATGAAATGTTTGAAACATGAATTTAAATGGAAAAATCTACATAGCTTATATTTTTCACAAGCTTTTACTCAACGATGAAAAGTATAAAGAAATCAAAATCTTTATATACTAATTGCCAAGTGTCCGTCTGTCTGTCTGTCTGTCTGTCTGTCACGCTTTTTTTAGGCACTTCCCGAATAGATAGAGACTTGCAATTTGGTACACGGCTCGGTTGTTCGATAAAACCCCCTGGAAAAATCGAATTTTCCGAAAACGTTCTATAGAAGGGGTGCCCCACACCAAAATGTTCGAAAAGTGAAATGACAGGAAAGCATGCTTTGCGATGAGGTAGAGACTTCAAATTTGGTATATGGGTAAATCACTCGAAAGGAAGAAAGTGTGCAATTTCAGATTTCCAATATTTTCTACTTAAGGGGGGGGGGGGGTTCAGCACACCAAAACGTTCGAAAAGTGATATGATAGGAGAGCATGCTTTGCGATGAGATAGAGACTTCAAGTTTGGAGTATGGGCTAATCATTTGAAGAAAACACCTAAAACAAATATAGTTTTCTTAAATGTTCGTTTAGGGGGTGCTCCACACCAAAACGTTCGAAAAGTGAAATGATGGGAAAGTGTGCTTTGCGATAAGATAGAGACTTCAAATTTGGTGTATGGGTAAACCGTTTGAAAGGAAGAAAGTGTACAATTTCAGATTTTCAATATTTTCTACTTAAGGGGGTGCTGCACACCAAAATGTTCGATTTACCGAATAAATGAGAAACGGCAATTTAAAAATTTAAAAGAGGCTTGAAATTTGGTATATGGGCTAATCATTTGAAGAAAACACCTAAAACAAATATAGTTTTCTAAAATGTTCGTTTAGGGGGTGCTCCACACCAAAACGTTCGAAAAGTGAAATGAAGGGAAAGTGAGCTTTGCGATAAGATAGAGACTTCAAATTTGGTGTATGGGTAAACGTTTGAAAGGAAGAAAGTGTACAATTTCAGATTTTGAGTATTTTCTACTTAAGGGGGTGTTGCACACCAAAATGTTCGATTTACCGAATAAATGAGAAACGGCCACGTTAAAATTTGATAGAGGCTTGAAATTTGGTATATGGGCTAATCATTTGAAGAAAACACCTAAAACAAATATAGTTTTCTAAAATGTTCGTTTAGGGGGTGCTCCACACCAAAACGTTCGAAAAGTGAAATGATGGGAAAGTGTGCTTTGCGATAAGATAGAGACTTCAAATTTGGTGTATGGGTAAACCGTTTGAAAGGAAGAAAGTGTACAATTTCAGATTTTGAATATTTTCTACTTAAGGGGGTGCTGCACACCAAAATGTTCGATTTACCGAATAAATGGGAAACGGCCACTTTAAAATTTGATAGAGGCTTGAAATTTGGTATATGGGCTAATCATTTGAAGAAAACACCTACAACAAATATAGTTTTCTAAAATGTTCATTTAGGGGGTGCTCCACATCAAACCGTTCGGAAAGTGAAATGATAGAGAAGTATGCTTTGCGATAAGATAGAGACTTCAAATTTGATGTATGAGTAAACCGTTTGGCAGGAAGAAAGTATACAATTTCAGATTTCGAATATTTTCTACTTAAGGGGGTGTCGCACTCCGAATTGTCGATTTACCGAATACATGAGAAACGACTACATTAAAATTTGATAGAGGCTTGATATTTGGTATATGGGCGAATAATGCGATAGTAAATCCAATGAAAATGGATTTTTTCAAAAATGCATATTTAAGGTTGTGGGTACTGTACACAAAAACATTCGAAAGGTGAATTGATAGAAAAATCATGTTTTGCAATGAGATAGAGACTTCAAATATGGTGTAGGGGTAAATAGTTGGAAAGGTAGAAAGTGTGCAATTTCAGTTTTCCAACATTTGCTATTGTAGGGGGTGCCGCTTACTAAAATATGCGATTTGTCGAACAAACTGAAAACGCCTCCTTTACAATGTCATAGAGGCTTGAAATTTAGCATATGGGCTCATCATTTGAAAAACAAACCCAAGAAGAATATGGTTTTTCAAAAATGTTCATTTAAGAGGGTGCAACACAGAAAAACGTTCAAAAGAGGAAGTGATAGAAAAACATTCTTCGCGATAAGATAGAATCTTCAAATTTTGTGTACGGGGAGATAGTTTGAAAGGAAGAAATTGTGCATTTTCAGATTCCCAATATTTGCTACTTTAGGGTGTGCCGCATACCAATATCTTTCCGAATAATGAGACACTTTTCTTTTAAATGTGATACAGGCTTGATATTTGGTATATAAGCCAATCATCAGATAAAAAACTCAAGATGAACAGAATTTTTCAGAAATGTTCATTTATGGTACTGCTCTACAGAAAAACATTCGAAAGGGGATATGGTAAATTAGCATGCTTCGGGGTGAGATAAAGACTTTAATTTGGTGTACGGGTAAATAGTTCTAAAGGAAGAAGTGCGCAATTTAAGTTTTCCAATATTTTCTTAAAGACTTTAATTTGGTGTACGGGTAAATAGTTCTAAAGGAAGAAGTGCGCAATTTAAGTTTTCCAATATTTTCGTTGGGTTTCCAGTTTCTTACTTATTCTTAGGTGTTCTGCATACCAAAATATTCAAGTTGCTGAATTAATGTGAAATCCGAATTATTCGAAAATTTACATTATTCAGGTGTTCCTTATTGTGAGACCGTTGATATTCAACGGGTATTCTTCTAGTGGTTATTTAATTTCGCATTTTATGAGGAAGATTCTATCTTATATCATGTTGCTCGGCAACGCAATTAAATTAAATGTGTTTGTTAATGATTATTATTATTTTTTCGATTTGAATAATAAATAGATGGATATAAAAATATATTTTAGAAAAAAACGGTTTGATTTTTCTTTTAATTATATTAATTGCGAACTACGTACATCACTTTCATTTATTTTGGCAAAGAGGTTTCAAGCTTATATATTGTATTTAGCTAATAAACTCATATATTCTGTCTACCCAATAAATTCATTTATCCGATTGTTGAAACAGAAAAAGAGTAGAAAGGGTATATCTTCTAATAATATTTCAGTGTTTTCATTTATTATATACAAACTGGAACACGATATTTTATTCAGATCTGCAAATTTAGAACTACGAATTTGGCTGGATATCGCTAACTTCGCAAATTTCTTAAGCTTTGCCAAATTGATTGGAATGTCTCCAAATTGATAAAAACGATGTAAATAAATGAAATACAAATACACGGCTGTATCTTCTAATCTCTGAGAATATAAATAGTACAGGTATAGTGGCATATATTTTGACATATATTGGCATATATTGGAATCAAGTACGGTCTTCTGGTATGAAGATTACGGGGATTATTGATATTTTTAATTTATTAATTAATCTGTTTTATTTTGGCAAAGATTTTTAAGACTCATATTATAATACGAGTAATTTTTTACTAACATTAGGACATATCTTCTAATCTACGACATTATAAGTAGTACAGGTATCTTCCCATATAATTTTAGTACTTTCATTTCGGCACATATTGGAGGATATTTGGAGCATTTTATTGGAGCATATTCGGCACATATTTTACTGCCTTCTGGTTTAAAGATTACGGATTTATTGATATTTTCAATTTATACATGTAATCTACTAATACAGGTTATATCTTCTAATATTCGCGTATATAAGTAGTACGGGTCTCATACAATTTTAACGCTCTTATTTTGCATATATTGATTCAATTCCATATTTTTTGTAAATTTGCTTACAAAAGAAGCCAGGATGTTTTATTCTTCAGATCTGCCCGTGAAGATAATTTCGAATAGCGAGAACAGACATTCCTTAACTTCTTTTTAGGAGCATTATGTTAAATATTTTTGCAGAATATTTTGATTAAAAATGCCATTTAGTATACTATAGGAATTTGCACATAATTGTGAATTTAAAGTTTCTTTATATTATATACTCCGTACGAAGAACGGGTATGCTGCTAGTCTATATAAATAAAATTGAAAATCTGTCTGTCTGTTTGTCAGGTCATCACGGGAGAACGGCTTAACCGAATTTGATGAAATTTTGTGTGTAGCATGGAAATAGTCCCACTTAAAATTTAGTCCATGATTGGATTTTCTACAATCAGTGGTTCTCGAGATATTAGTGAAAAACAGAATTATCGCTTGTCTCATCATCACAGAAGAATTGCCGAACCGAATTTGATGAAATTTTGTGGATAGCCTTGAAATAGCCCCCTATAAATTTCATCCAAGTTTCGAGTATCTAAGACTAGGACTTGTTGAGATATTAATGAAAAACGAAACTTTTTCCTAGTAGTTCTACTCTCTAGAAAAAAACGATTTGATTTTTCTTATAGCATTTTTGACTGGATAATATCAATTATGGTCTTCAGGTTTAAACGCTATTATTATTGATATTTTCGGGGATTATTAATTCAGGGATTATTGATATTTTCAAGTTATTATGCAATTGTTTTATTATGATAAAAATTGTTTAAACTCATATATCGTACGTTGTACGAGTAATCTTCTACAAATACACTGGTATATCTTCTAATCTACGAGAATATAAGTAGTACAGGTATATTGACATATGTTTTGATATATATTGGCATATATTGGAATCAATTACGACTTTCTGGTATATAGAGTATGGAGATTATTGATATTTTCAATTTACTACGTCATCTCTTTTATTTTGGCAAATATTTTTGAGAGACTCATATTGTAATACAGGTAATCTTCTACTAACACACTGGCATATTTTTTAATCTGCAACAATATAAGTAGTACGGGGTTGCATATATTGATTCAATTCCTTTTTTTTTTTGTAAATTTGCTTACAAAAGGGGCCAGGATGTTTTATTTTTCAGATCTGTCCTTGAAGATAATTTTGCAAAGTGAGAACAGATATTCTTATTTGCTAATTATATGTTAGTCTTTTATTGTTTTGCCATCCCGCCCATGTCCGATGGGTGTGACCTAGTGTGACAATATGCGAGAAATATCTGCTACTATTCTGCGTTTGTCTTGGTTAAATCACTGAGGTATAATACATTATGGAGCTAGTCCAGTCTTCTTATTCCGTAACACAGTTGCATCTGAAGCAACTTGCATTAAAGTAGGTGATAGTGTTGGTATATGATATACACTCAAACTTGTTTTTGTGCGGTCTTTTTTGAGCGATTTCTTATTTGTGCGATTTTTTTTGTGCGGTATATAAAAATTCCAATCAAATTGGAACATGACAGCAGATAAAATCTATGCAAGACTCCAACTTTGCCATAAATTAGAATGTCATTTTCTTGCAATCGATGCCAATTCTGAAAGAACTTCAAAATTCCAAAAGGAGCTTCAATCTTATATATCTGGCTACCGAGACATATAAGCGTCTAGTGAAACAACAGTCGTCGCAAAAACTGATCACCGATCACATGGTAACTGAAAAAAGTCAACTCTAAACGAGTGCGAGGTAGTATCTTCAAGTGACGAAAGCGATTTTGAACCAGTTTACCACAAGAAAGTTCGCGTATTGTCAGACTACGGAGGGTAATGGTTATACGTTTTGAAAAGTTTTGTATGTGTAAGATAAGTACGTATGTAAATAAAATATTTAAAAATGTTCGCATGTGTATTTTCTAAATCAGATTCCAAATGGTTTGGCGAAAAATAGGTTTGAGTGTATTGTAAAACCACTTTAACAACTTAACAAGAAACAAGTCAGTTATATTTGATTTCAATCCTTCCTCGTAATTTTATAAGTAGCATGTGTTTCTTTAATTTAGAGGTTAAAAACTATTGAAATATATTTCGGCTTTTAAATAAGTAAATATTTTACACGGAATTTAGAACACATCTAACTCCTTACTTAAATTTGATAACACTGTTATTTAAAAAAGTTCATTCACTATGTAGGTCAAGGTTCTTTAATATAAGGTTGGGCACTCAGCCCGGCAACCAATGAAAAAATTATCAGCTTGACGAAATGGGAATCAAGTTTCGTCATTCCTGATGTTACGGTCCAGAGTAAACTTTGAGAGGTGTTGCCAATCCAGCCGCATTATTACAGCTAAAAAATAGTTTGTTAATTTTGAAGTGGCAATATACAGGCGTAAAATATTTTCTCAAAGGTTTTAAATTGTGACGTCCAAGAAGATTTAGTGACGTAGTTGGAGTAAGATGAGGGTTGCAGTTAACAAATTCGGTCCTTTTTGAGAGCCCGAGAACAAAATGCGCGCTTTCTTAATTCCCATATCGTCATATGCGCAGAGCAAGGTAAAGATAATTAAGTCAGTCATGCCCTGGAAAGAACCCCCCCCCCCCCCTAATATGACTAACCTTGGAACAGAGACTGTAGGATTCCCTGAGACATTATCTCTATATACCGCATCTGTTGTAATATTAATTAACTTAATAATTTTATTTATTTATGTATTTATTTATTAACTTGTTAATGGGTAGGCAATTGATGTATTAAATCATACGCCTATACATCGGCCAGAATCGTGAACTATTTAGGCGTAAAAAACGCTGTCCCGGTGCACCAGTGGGGGACGGAACACATTGCGCCTAACAACAAAACATCCATGTCCGCAGGTGGGACTCGAATCCACAACCCGGCGGCTGAGCGATCACGAGGAAATGCCACTCAGCCACCTCGTCGACATTAACTTAATAGTAAATACTATATCAGTTAGTATTAAATAAGTACAGTTAACTATTACTCAATGAGATTAAATATTTATAAATGAACATCTATTTTATACGCTATGATAAAAATAATGCCCTTTTGCCCTTACGGTTCTGCGCATTCTACTACGCACGCTGTTTATTTACGCTAATGCACATACTCTTTACTTACACTGTGTTGAAACGAGAACCATAATGCATAGCAAGTATTTATGAAATTATTACTTTTATTTCTGAAATCAATATTGTGTTCAATGTAACATTAAAGTTATATGCTGTAGCTCTTTAGGCCATATGAAAAATTGAAAAATATTTGAATAAAAATTCTCCCAAACCCATTTTCTCCTATTGTTTTCTGTATTCGGATGTCTTTTATAACATTTTCATTTCCCTTTCATTTGCAATGCGTATTTTATGTACGTAAGGTATTATCTGCAAAGTATATAATGTCATTAATACTTATTACTTTCCATATATACATAATGTATAAGGAAAGTATTGTGACGGGGTCGAAAATTCGAAATCGAGTTTTCGACGGGAGAGCACGTTTCAAGCATCCCTGATCACGAATCAAACATTTTTGAAGTGATGTCTGTGTGTGTGTGTGTGTGTGTGTCAGTGAGTCTGTGGAGACGATAACTGACGAACGAATGGAACGATTCGAATGAAATTTGGTACAAAAATCACAATCCGTAAACACTGGAAGCCTATTGTTTTTGTACGTAATCGAATGTTCGGAACCCCCCTAAATTTTCGAGTGAAATTTTGAAAAATCGTCAAAAAATCAAAACCGCTAATAAAGTTTCGCAACTAGACATTTCTTATGCAATTTTTTATTAGAAAACGATTGACATAAACTTTAGAACGCTAACATGAACCGTTCTTGAGATACTGCATATTTTTCAAAAAAATTATCAAAAAGTTATATAAAATAAAATAAAAATATACTTCCTACTGAGAAACATGTTCACTTTTCATATATCATACCATGCGATAAATTGGGTGACATCATTCTCGTGGATCTAACTCAATCCATTCATGAAAAAAAATACTTTGAGTAATACTTTTGTATTTGAAAGCCAATAGTCATTTATCTGCTATAAGAATAACTTATTTCTCCGTCCATAACGCTTGGCGAGATTTTAGCGACGAATTTGGCGGAATGTTGCCAACTTGGCGACATTTTTAATTGTTACCAAATTAACAAAAATCTCGCCAAATTGATAAAAATGGCGCCAAATCAATGAAAATGACGATTAATTGAAGAAAATTCAATATCTTGGAAAGAATATAAGTATCTACTATAAGAATACCATTTTTTTAACTGTAAAAGTAGTAAATTAATTGCATTGTATAAGGAAAGTCATGTGTTGCTCACATCAGATATTTTTTATTGCACATAAACAAGAAACATGTTCAACAGCTCTTTATTATGTGATAATAGTGGCAAAATAAAAAGCAAGTTGAAAGATTGTATTAAAATAGATTCAAATTAGTGCGAACGTACAATATTCCATCATTGGCGACTTTTGTTTCGCCTCTGTCGAAGATCAGACGGAGAAAGCAGCCGTATAGGCGTCCGTCCCCATGACGTAAGCCAAGGGTTGCCAGAAGCTAAGAGCGCCACAGCCTAGTGGTTAGCGCGCAAGAATGGCACTCAGACGATCCGAGTTCGATTCCCTCCTTTGCTCAAATTGCTCAAATGAGTACGATTGCGTTAAACATGTGGGTACGTAAGTCCTTTCGAGAGGTTAGTGGTTGGGGAAGAAGGGTATGATCCCCGTGGATGCATCTCCCACTGGATTCCGATCTAAATTGGGTGGTTCTTCTCGGCCGTCCAAACATATACCTCAATCTTTCATGTAGGTCGGACGGTCTGGGTCGAAGAAGATGAACTTAGGAGGAGGGTTGTCAGATTTGGAGATTTATCTCCAATTTGACAACATTGTGACTTCCCGAAGATTCCAGAAAGATCGTGAAGTAACGAGTATTCTGTGAGATATGAGAGAATTCCAGAAGTTTCTATTGATAGACTATAAAAGGAGTCATCACTTTGTTGGAGAGCAGTTGCTAAGCTACATTGAACTGTGACTTTGGAGAAAAGCAGCCGCTGTTTTGTGAAATGACTTTCGTTAATGTTTTGAGAATAATAACAGTTATTTTGAAAAATTAGTGGAGCATTTAAGTGCTGTTTTACTGTATACTGTTCCTGTTTACGCTGCGTTTGTGAATAATTTGTTCTTGTACCCTGATCGCACACCCATAATTCAAGAGCTATATTGTTACGTCGTAATTATTACGTCTATCATATTATTACGTCATATTATTACAAGTCATATTGTTACGTCGTAACAGTATGCTAGTCATTGTACTATTTGATAATGCTCTTTTATTTTGACCCGTTATTATACCTCTCCCATTTAACATTTTTAATGTATGTTAATACATACAATTGTACTCTGTTCATTATTTCAAACATATTAAATCTGAATAAGTTTGATAAGTGGGGTATGAATAAAATATAGCAGAATAAATGTTTTTACATATATTTTTGTTTTCTTTTTATTAACACTTTACAACATAGTTGATAAGTGTTTATGATTTTGTTCATTCTGTCTGTCTGTCCGTTCGCGCTATAAATGCCGTAAAAATGACTTTATCAAAATAAAATTTTAGTATGGTTTAGGTATTATTTAGGCGTTTTCTTAATATGAGGTTTTAACTCCTTACTTTTACCTCCATGGGTAAAATGATAGTGTTATTGAAATCTTTTTCGGAAGTTAGTTTGGAGGAAGGTTTAGGAATTTTTTGAATTGCATGATCAACAATGTTGGGAGAGAAACCACGATCGACAGCAACAGTCTTAAACATTCTTCGAAACAGCTGTATGTTGCATTATTATTAACACTTTACAACATAGTTGAAAAGCGTTTATGACTTTGTTCATTCTGTCTGTCTGTCCGTTCGCACGATAACTGTCGTAAAAATGTCTTTATCAAAATGAAACTTTAGTATGTTGTTAAGACAGTCTGTGGGACCTATGGGAATATAAATGAATAATAACACCCAATTAGTTTTGGATTGAACCCGGGTTGTAAAAATAAAATACATTGAACCTTATGGGACCTCATTTTTCAAACATTTTTAAGCGAATTTAAAATTCACAAATTGCTTCGAAAGTTTTATGAAATATTTAAATTATCCCATAAGAAATATAAAAAAAATTTCAGCGAAATATATTTGGTAGTTTTTAAATAAAAATAAAAAAATTAATTGCACCCATATCATATGAAGAGACCACGTGACCCACTTCAAAATAAAATATGGCATCCATCTTGTGTCAACATTGTGATTTTTCAAGTTTTTTTAAATTTATATTTAGTGTTGTACCCGTCCTAAAACAGCTTTATTTTTTGCTTAATTTCTGTGCATCTATATTTTGAAACAGCGCAATAACAATATATTTGATCTTAAATGATCAATGCCATCCATCTTGTGTCAAAATCGTGATTTTCAAAGTTCATTTTAATTTATATTTAGTGTTTCATTCGTCCTGAAACCGCTTTATTATTTATTTTTTATGTGCATATTTACTGCGACAACGCAATTACAATATTTTTGAGTTTAAATGGTCATCAAACTTTGATTATTTCTACAATGAAGCTTAATTTTCTCTTATGGAGGATGTAAACACATGAAGCTGTAAGATGAGTTGTATAAGAATTGCTGAATTCTTTAAAGCAAAATTATTTAGCTCTGGAGTCTGAAATATAACTGATATGAATGAAACATTCATTGATTTTACATAGAGAAGCAGACGATGCTATTGTCTTTTTCGATGACAATTTAAGCACGGAGTTATACAGTACTTTAAACTCCATGGTTTTAAGTTTATAAATAAAATAAATTATTGTAGTATTGTGATAATTTTAAAAATATCGCCGCTGAATGAAAGAAATGGAAAAAGTTCTGAATGAAATATTAACTGCTTTTATATAGAGAGCCAGGCGATTTGTATTTCTATGACGTTATTTGAATAAAGCTCATTTATTTTTGATGAAGTTTTCAAATATAATAAATTATTGCGGAACTGTGGAAATTTAAAAAAAAATGTGAGTGCTGAATGTATCGCATTTTAGAGATTTTTAAATAAAATTGGATTGCAGTTGGAAAGTGTTTCATAATCAATGCTTTATGCATGATTGATCTTCCTTGTTTTTCTTTTATATAGCATGTTGAATAAAAATTTCTAGCGATGTTAATGTATATAAAATAGTTTAATACGGCAATTTATGCTTTATAGAATACTAAAAAGAAATACTTAACTAATTGCTGAATCAGCTTCTGTAAGCAAAGAGTAGAAAAATATCCGCTTTATACTTGTATTTAGAGATATATTTATAAAGAGGATACAAATATTTAAAATTTATTATTAAATTTATTTTTACCCTCTTTATATAGGAAACGAAATTCATAATTTTCAAATGTGAGCTTTTGATTGAAATGCATGTTTTATCAAACCATTGGATCATCCAATTACGTGTCAAAACATACTGTTATTCAATGACGTCATTCAATGGGGATCTCACCTAATGACGTCATCCTATTGACGTCATCAACATTAAAAATTGGGCTAATTTTCTATTGATCTGGATACCTTTTGCCATCGCATTTGCTACTTTTTCTTTAAACTCTCTGGCAATACTAATTCTTTCTTCGTGTGCCGCTATCTATAATGCTTTTTTGTTCCAGAAATTTGGAAACCATCCCAGCAGGAAATTGACTGCTAGATGGTGTTAGTTATCGCCAAAAACAAACTGGTTATTTTTTCAATGGTGCATGTATTTTACTTTATACATATATATATATCCATTGTCGGTTCCATTAATCTTCAAGGTAGAAATAAAACCTGCTTAATTTAATGATAACTTGATGACAGAATACAAGATTGTACGATGTCATGCTAGGCCCCCTAAATAAGAATTAACGTAGGATGTCTATAAATGTTGTTCTGGTGGTGATTCGTCATTTGTCATCTCTATATTACAATTTGTAACGCACTATTATTACTATATATTTTCATTTTAAATTTGAAAGGCGGTAAAATAACACTTCACTCAATAAGTCTCCGGTCTGACACATATATGGCAACACTGTTGACAGACACATATGATTTCTGGATAGTACCAACCTTCAAACCATACGTGCCAAAATTTCATGACATTCTGAAAATTAGTTTACAGGTTACAGTGGTTTTAGTGACCCCAGTTTTGTAATTTTCAAAACAATGGATAAAAAATAATTTCGTGTGTTGATTAAACATTGTTTTTTGATGGGGAAAAATACTGTTGGGGCCAAACAGTGGCTTGATAAGCGTTATGGAAACTCTGCACCAGGCAAATCAACTATTATTGACTGGTATGCTGAATTTATAGTATGCTGATGGCCCCCAGCGACTACTGGCTTTTTGCAGACATCAAAAAGATGCTCCAGGGAAAGAAATTTGGCTCCAATAAAGAAGTGATTGCCGAAACAGAGGCCTATTTTGAGAGCAAAGACAAATCGTTCTACAAAAAAAAAAACTGAAAAGTTAGAGGAGCGTTGGAATGAATCTATCACTCTTGAAGGAGAGTATGTTGATGAATCAAGTCGAATTTCTTAAAAAAAATTGTTTTTCTTAGTTAGACCGGAGACTTATTGAGTGAAGTATTTGTAACACTACATAGTTGGTTGAATGATCTTTCTATTAACTTTAAAACACTTATATAATCTTATATAATATAATAAATAAATAAATATATAGTGTCAATAGTTAAATACTATCGCCATTGTCAGAAACTGGCTATTCTATGGGTTTTAATTCGAATTGTATGGCTGTCCTGACGAGAATACAATTTCGAACTAACCGCCAATTTTTGTATAGTTTAAATTGATTGTTCTCCATGTCTTGATCTTTAATCCTGAATTCCTCTTTTATTTCTGAAATCAATATTGTGTTCAATGTAACATTAAAGTTATATGCTGTAGCTCTTTAGGCCATATGAAAAATTGAAAAATATTTGAATAAAAATTCTCCCAAACCCATTTTCTCCTATTGTTTTCTGTATTCGGATGTCTTTTATAACATTTTCATTTCCCTTTCATTTGCAATGCGTATTTTATGTACGTAAGGTATTATCTGCAAAGTATATAATGTCATTAATACTTATTACTTTCCATATATACATAATGTATAAGGAAAGTATTGTGACGGGGTCGAAAATTCGAAATCGAGTTTTCGACGGGAGAGCACGTTTCAAGCATCCCTGATCACGAATCAAACATTTTTGAAGTGATGTCTGTGTGTGTGTGTGTGTGTGTGTGTGTGTGTGTGTCAGTGAGCCTGTGGAGACGGTAACTGACGAACAAATGGACCGATTCGAACCAAATTTGGTACAAAAATCACAATCCGTAAACACTGGAAGCTTATTGTTTTTATACGTAATCGAATGTTCAAAACCCTCCTAAATTTTCGAATAAAATTTTGAACAAACCGTCAAAAAATCAAAACCACTGATAAAGTTACGCAAATAGACATTTCTTATGTAATTTTTCATTAGAAAACGATTGACATAAATTTTAGAACGCTAACATGAACCGTTCTTGAGATACTGCACATTTTTCAAAAAAATTATTAAAAAGTCATATAAAATGAAAAAAAAAATTCCTATTGAGAAACATGTTCACTTTTCATATGTAATACCATGCGATAAATTGGGTGACATTATTCTCGTGGATCTAGCTCGTTCCATTCATGAAAAAAGATACTTTGAGTAATACTTTTGTATTTGAACGCCAATAGTCATTTATCAGCTGTAAGAACAACTTATGTCTTCGTCCATAACGCTTGGCGAGATTTTGGCGACGAATTCGGCGGAATGTCGCCAACTTGGCGACTTTTTGAAATATTACCAAATTAACGAAAATCTCGCCAAATGGATCAAAATGACGCTAATTTAATGAAAATGACGACTAATTGTCGAAAATTCAATATCTTGGAAAGAATATTAGTATCTACTATAAGTAAACCTATTTTTTTACTGTAAAAGTAGTAAATTCATTACATTATATAAGGAAAGTCATGTGTTGCCCACATCAGATTTTTATCCTTAGTCTTGGTCTATAGTTACTTATTTGTAACAGATATGCTAGTGATGGTTTTTTTTTGTACTTACTGTAGTTTCTGCATAGTTTTCGATTAATATCTTTCAATTTATATATATATATATATATTAAGTAATATACACATAATAGTTATATTCAATATTTATTGATTATACCTGTTACAAAGTTATTGAAATTTCCAATTAACAATACCTTAAAATTCTTGGAAACTATTGTTTTATAAATTCCATGTTTAAACAATATCTGGCATTCCTTAATAATGATGTAATGTGATGTAATGATGGTACATATCTGTAAATAAAGGTGGCATATACCCTCAGATAAATAAAGTCACAATATGAATATCACTTTACAATCAATAGAGAATAGTCAATTATTTTCAATACTCCAGCATTCCGCATTATTACTTTCCTTATATACATAATGTATTGTGACGTGGTCGAAAATTCGAATTCGAGTTTTCGACGGGAGAGCACGTTTCAAGCATCCCTGATCATGAATCAAACATTTTTGAAGTGATTTCTGTGTGTGTGTGTGTGTGTGAAAGTATGTGTCTGTGTGTGTGTGTGTGTGAAAGTATGTGTGTGTGTGTGTGTGTGAAAGTATGTGTGTGTGTGTGTGTGTGTGTGTGTGCGTGTCAGTGAGTCTGTGAAGACGATAACTGACGAACGAATGGAACGATTCGAACGAAATTTGGTACAAAAATCACAATCCGTAAACACTGAAAGCCTATTGTTTTTATACGCAATCGAATGCTCAGAACCCCCCTAAATTTTTGAGTGAAATTTTGAAAAATTCGTCAAAAAATCAAAACCGCTAATAAAGTTACGCATATAGACATTTCATATGTAATTTTTCATTAGAAAACGATTGAACAGAACCCCCCCTAAATTTAATATTAATATATTTCCCCGAAAAAATTTATCAAATAATCCGACAGAATTGTTTGAAATTCGAACGAAAACTTCGAAATTTATTCGAAATTTGATATATTTTTACTTTCCTTATATACATAATGTATAAGGAAAGTATTGTGACAAAAATTGGGTCAAAAATTTGAATTCGAGTTTTTGAGAGCACGTTTCAAGCATCCCTGATCACAAATCAAACATTTTTGAGGTGATGTCTGTGTGTGTGTGTGTGAAAATTCGAATTCGAGTTTTCGAAGGAAGAGCACGTTTCAAACATCTCTGATCACGAATCCAACGTTTTTGATTTGATGTCTCTCTCTCTCTCTCTCTGTGTGTGTGTGTGTGTGTGTGTCAGTGAGACTATGGAGACAATATCTCACGAACGAATGGAGCGTTTGGTATAAATGAAATTTGGTATAAAAATCACGATCCGTGAATACTGGAAGCCTTTTTTTTAAAACAGAATCGAATGTTCAGAACCCCCTAAATTTTCGAGTGAAATTTTGGAAAAATCGTCAAAAAGTCAAAACCGCTAAAAAAGTTACGCAAATAGACATTTCTTATGTAATTTTTCATTAGAAAACGATTGACATAAATTTTAGAACGCTAACACGAACCGTTCCCGAGATATTGCATATTTAAAAAAAATATCATAAAGTTATATAAAATAGAAAAAAAATATTTCCTATTGAGAAACATGTCCACTTTTTATATGTAATTTCATGCGATAAATTGGGTGACATCATTCTCGTAGATCTAGCTCATTCCATTCATGAGAAAAGATGCTTTGAGTAATACTTTTGTATTAGAACACCAATAGTCATTTATCTGCTATAAGAATAACTTATTTCTCCGTTTATAACGCTTGTCGAGATTTTGGCGACGAATTTGGCGGAATGTCGCCAACTTGGCGACTTTTTTAAATGCTGCCAAATTAACGAAAATCTTGCCAAATTGATAAAAATGACTCTAAATCAATGAAAAAGACGACTAATTGACGAACCTTCAATACCTTGGAAAGAATATAAGTATCTACTACTAAAAAAACCTATTTTTTACTGTAAAAATAGTAAATTCGTTGCATTATATAAGGAAAGTCATGTGTTGTCCACATCAGATTTTTTTTGTTTTGTTGTCAAAGATTGCGTATAAAACAAGCTATTGATATATATAAATATAAGATTATATATATATATATATATATATATATATATATATATATATATATATATATATATAATATATATATTATATATAAATATAAGGTTATATATATATATATATATATATATATATAAATATAATATATATATATATTTATATATATATAAATATAGATATATATATATATATATATAGATAAATAAAAGATAAATATAAGAACATTTAGGTATATTTAACTTTTTATATCAGATTTTGACGATTGTTGCGGGTCATTTCGCAAAAAAACCAGGCTCATGTATTTCCGACTTGTTCTAAAATATAATCACCAGAAATAAATTAGAAATTGTTTAATTACCAAATTTTGCCTCTCAATCACTTGCCAAATTTTGTGAAATTTCGTCGCTCAAGTTTTGAACTAGAGTGCATACATAAATTGCGCGAGAGCGTGCGCACACACACGCATATACACACACACGCATGCTCACACACATGCATACAAATATACATAAACAGACACACACACACACAGATGCACACGCATGCTCACATACATGCATACACATACACACATACATGGACACACACGTATGCTCACATACATGCATACATATACACACACACACACACACGGACACACACACACACGGACACACACACATACGGACGACATGATTTCAATGTTTTCCCTATACATTTCCATGTATTGCAGGGAAAAAAAATGTTCATTTTGCATTTCAAAACATAAATATCTGACAATTTAGTTTCTCTCCCGTCATAAATCTTCCTGTCCTTATTTACCCTAGAGATGTGAAATATGATCTGAAATTGGAAGTTTCTTCGATTTAAGGAAGATCTGCATATATTTGCAAAGTTATATATTTGTGCAGGGCGTTCGTTCTTATCTGACTGATGTCGGAGAGATAATTAACAACTACGGAATCTGAATCTCAAAAGTCGAAAGATATTAAATTGCGACTGTTACGATCTTTCTAGTTTGTATTCGGAGAGAACTTATATCAACACTAGCAAGTATACCCGCCATTGCTCGCTATACATAGACAAGTTAAAGCATTCTTAATGGTTTTAAAAAAATTCTATTAAAATATTTTGTTTAATTCCGCTGTGTCGAACATTTCGAATGGGAAAAGGTTAATGTGTTGTTTGTGGTAACTAGGGAAAGTTTTCTTTATTTTATTTTTTATTTTTTTCATTATTATTGTTTTTGCATTTTCATACTATGTCATAGTGTAAAGAAAGCATTGTTTTCACAGAAATTTTTGAATTTAAGATTTTGGTGCCAAAATATCTTTTAGGATCCCATGAACACGTTTTGACTATTTTTGGAGTGATGCCCGTCTGTCTGACTGTGGTCAATTCCTTGTGTATATGATAGCTGCCACAAATATTAATATATTTCCCCGAAAAAAATTATCAAATAATACGACGGAATTGTTTGAAATTCGAATGAAAACTTCGAAATTTGATATATTTACAAATTTGATATATTTTTACTTTTCTTATATACATATGTATAAGAAAAGTATTGTGACGGGATCGAAAATTCGAATTCGAGTTTTCGACGGGAGAGCACGTTTCAAGCATCCCTGATCACGAATCAAACATTTTTGAGGTGATGTTTGTGTGTGTGTGTGTGTGTGTGAAAATATGTGTGTGTGTGTGAAAGTATGTGTGTGTGTGTGTGTGTGTGAGATAGTATGTGTGTGTGTGTGTGCCCGTGAGTCTGTGGAGACGATATCTCACGACGAATGGAGCTATTCAAAATGAAATTTGGTACAAAAATCACAATCCGTGAATACTGGAGGCCTATTGTTTTTAAATTCCATCGAATCCCCTAAATTTTCGAGTGAAATTATGAAAAATCATCAAAAAATCTAAACCTTTAATAAAGTTACGGGAATAGACATTTGTGTAATTTTTCCTTAGAAACCGATTGACATAAACTTTAGAACGCTAGCATGAACCGTTCTCGAGATACACATTTTTCAAATAAATGTATCAAAAAATCCCATAAATTAAAAAAAATATTAACTGTTGAGAAACATGTTCACTTTTCACATGTAATATCATGCGATAAATTTGGTGACATCATTCTCATGATTCTAGCTCTTTCCATTCATGAGAAAAGATACTTTGAGTAATACTTTTATATTTGAAAGTCAATAGTCATTTATCTGCTGTAAGAATAACTATTAACTAATAAAGTTACGCAAATAGACATTTTTTATGTAATTTTTCATTAGAAAACGATTGACATAAATTTTAGAACGCTAACATGAACCGTTCTCGAGATATTGTACATTTTTCAAAAAAATTATCAAAAAGTCATATAAAATAAAAAAAAATATTTCCTATTGAGAAACATGTTCACTTTTCATATGTAATGCCATGCAATAAATTGGGTGACATCATTCTCGTGGATTTAGCTCGTTCCATTCATGAAAAAAGATACTTTGAGTAATACTTTTGTATTTGAACGTCAATAGTCATTTATCTGCTGTAAGAATAACTTATTTCTCTGTCCATAACGCTTGGCGAGATTTTGGCGACGAATTTGGCGGAATGTCGCCAACTTGGCAACTTTTTGAAATGCTGTCAAATTAACGAAAATCTCGCCAAATGGAATAAAATGACGATAAATCTATGAAAATGACGACTCATTGAAGAAAATTCAATATCTTGGAAAGAATATAAGTATCTACTATAAGAAGAACCTATTTTTTTTGCTGTAAAAGTAGTAAATTCATTGCATTATATAAGGAAAGTCATGTGTTACCCACATTTTTTAGTATGGCAGCATAGGACAAAATTTGACATAATCATGCGTAAAAGGGTTATTTATGGCATAATGATAACTAGACATACTAGTTTCAATCATTGTTGCGAAAAATAACCAATTTTTATCAAAATTTTTATCAAAATAGCAATTTTTTTGCTCGTCACGCCACTATCCCCTCTCGGGGGAGGGGCAAGTTACCCCCACGGGGGGGGGGGTACTTTCTCAAGTATGGTATCAATCGAAAATTTTTTTCAAGCCCATTAAAGTGAAGGGTAACACGTTATAATTACAATCATTTAGATTAACGATACCGAGTTTTCAAAAATTTACTTGTAAAATTAAAAAAAACAAAAAACAGACTACTTAAAAATGGATTTTGGTATGAGAAAATCGAATTGAAAGCCACACTACAGTTAATGGTCGATATTTTTATAGAATGCAGTTTATTTCGTCCGAATCGAAACTGCGAATTTATCGACGATGGAGCGCCTGTATGTAACGTTGGCAGTCACTTTTCCTGGAGAGCGTGCTGTCGGCGCAAGCGAATAGAGTTCACTCGTGAATAGCGCAGATGTTGATGCACAAATGTCGTAGGTCTAAAATTTAGATGTTTCATAATACAGCTTAATGGGTATATATAAACAGAGGAAAAATTACACATTGGGGTCTGGAGGGGGGGGGGGACGCGGTAGCTCAGTGGTTATCGCGCAGGAATTGCACTCTTTAGGCCCGGGTTCGATTCCCACCGCTGCCGAAACTGCCGCCGTGTTCACGCGGCGTACGATCACGTTAAATATGTGGGTCCGTAAGTCCTTCCGAGAGGTTGGTGGTAGAGGAAAGAGGGTACTCTCCCTGTGGACGCCTTCCCCACTGGGTTCCGGTCTAAATTGGGTGGATTTTCCCGGCCGTCCAAACAGTTACCTTACATCTTTCTGGTAGGTCGGACTGTCTGGGTCTCAGCAACAACATTAGGTTCTGTACTGAGCTCGGCAGCATAAGTACAGTGACACTTCCGTTACATAATTTCGTTTCGTCCCCGTCACATTTCTTTCATGATCATACTGAAACACGGAATTATAATTCTCTTTTATCAGCAACACAACTGAATCTTCTTCTATCAGCAACACAATTAAATAATTACAAACTTATATACTCTATGATCTCCATCTTCGATACAGGCAGTCCTACCTACCCGAAAGTGTAAGGTATCTATTTGAACGGCCGGGACAGTGCCACCCAATTTGGACCGGAACACAGTTGGGTAGCGGGCTATACCCTTTTCCCCCTATCATCAACTTCTCGGAAGGACTTGCGGACTCGAATATTTAGCGCGCACGAAATACGCGTGAACACGGGGACAGTTTAGGTAGAACAAACTCGGATGAATTGAACTCGGATTATTCTAGTGCAATCCTCACGTGCTAACCATTGTGATGACCCACCCCATATACCCTCCGTTCTTAAATTCTGAAAAAGCACATAATTCGAGAAGTTCTTAGGCAATCTGTAAAATTTGAAACGTTTTCAGAACTCATCAAAAGTCGCCAAGTTGGCCAATACTTCATTTACATTCAGTGCAAAGATCACAAAATCTGTCTCCAAGGTCAAGCAGGCCGATTTTTTAAAATTATAGCAATAGCTAACTGTATTCGTAACAGTATGGTTGCACTTCCGTTACATATTTCCGTTTTATATCCTGTCACTTTTCTTTCATGATTTGCTCCATACCCCACTCTCTAAGGTGTTTCCTATCTAAAAAGAAAAAAAAAAATGGGAAAATTTCTGTTATTGTTATATAAATTTATCTGCGTAGATAAATATGAAAAGTAACACCATCTGGTCCCGTTTGTAAATCAATACACACAAATATGACATTTGGTCATAATAGCCAAATGAAGACACTGAAATGGTAGAAAACGTTATTCACATTCCATTGTTTACATCGTTGCAACAATTATTTTAACACATTCGGAATGCAAATTTAGCAATAATCCTTTTATTCAGTCGCAACAATCATTTTAACACATTGCAATGCAACTGTTGCAACAAGACATTTTAGCTTACTTGGAATGCAACTGTTACAACAATCATGCATTCCGAATGTGTTAAAAACACATTAGGAACGCAACTGTAGAAGTATCCTTTTTTCCTGTCGCAACAATCATTTTGGAATATACGGAATGCAACTATTGCAACAACCATTTTAACATATTCGGAATGCAACTGTTGCAACAATCCTTTTAACGCATTCATAATGCAACTGTAGCAATAAACATTTTATTCTTTCGCAACAATCATGTTAACACATTCGGAATACAATTGTTGCAACAATCAATTTAACACAATCGGAATGCATCTGTTCCAACAATCCTTTTAACATATTGGGAATGCAACTGTAGCTATAATCCTTTTATTCTGTCGCAACAATCACGTTAACACATTTGGAATGAAACTGTTGCATCTAGCTTTTTAACATATTCAGAAGGCAACTGCTGCAACAAACCTTTTAACATATTCATAATGCAGCTGTAGCAATAATCTTTTTACACATTCGGAATGCAACTGTTGCAACAATCCTTTTAATATATTTCGAATGTAACTGTTGCAGTAACCAATCTATCTTGTCGCAATAATCATTTTAGCATTAATAATCCTTTTATTCTGTCGCAACAACCACGTTAGCGCATCCGGAAAGCAACTGTTGCAACAAGTCTTTCAATAAATTCGGAAGACAACTGTTGCAACAGACCTTTTAACATATTCAGAATGCAACTGTAACAATAATCATTTTATCCTGTCGCAATAATCTTTTAACATATTCGGAATGCAACTGTTGCAAAAATCCTTTTAACATATTCGGAACGCAACTGTTACAACAATCCTTTTAACATATTCAAAACCTTTAACATATACAAAATTCTTTTAACATATACAAAATTCCCTTTAACATATACATTTCCTTTTAACATATACAAAATGCAGCTGTAGCAATAATCCTTTTATCCTGTCACAACAATAATTTTAAAATATACGGAATGCAACTGTTGCAACAAGCCTTTTAACATATGCGGAATGCAACTATTGCAACAATCCTTTAAACACATTGAGAACGCAACTGTAGCAATAATCCTTTTTTCCGGTCGCAACAATCATGTTAACACATTCGGAATGCAGCTGTAGTAAAAAGCCTGTTAAAACATTAGGAATGAATCTGTAGCAATAATCATTTTATACTGTCACAACTATCATTTTAACACATTCGGAATGCAACTGTTGTAACAATCATTTAATCATATTCCAAATACAAGTGTTGCAATTCGGAATGCAACTGTAGCAATAATTTTTTTTATCCTGATTGATATATATAAACATTGCACCTGTTGCAGCAGGTGCAATGTTTCTGTGGACGATTATGGACGCCAATGTCTGCAAAAGGAGATCGAACTGTTTGGGATAGACACTGTCCCGCCCGTAAGCAAAAGGTTAATTTGGCATATTCTGAAATACGATAGATATATTAATCAATGTACTATTTTTGACTAAAAGTCACATCATTAGTAAGACATATGTCCAAAAAACATTTTGAATGTTCGTCTCAATAAAAATACATTTTATTTTGGTGTTAGTTGTTTCATGAAAAACAGTCATATTTTGTCGGGAAGTGAACTTATTTATTTTCTAAGGTATGGTAATAAGCTAACATTCAAAGACAGAGGGTATACTATTTCTATATTTGCGTACACTCCTGTGATCACAGTATGCAACAATGTACGCATATACATATTTAGAATAATTAAATTAGCTATTATGGTATGATGTATTATTAATTAAGTGCATCTAAATAAACTTTTGAGAATTTTTAACGTCATATATAGGTAAGCAATTAGATATAGACTATCCGCATTTCCAATTAAACCTTACATTTTCCTGAAATAACCTGCATGAAAAGGAAACCTTTTCAAGACAGAAAATCCTTCCGGCTCAATGGAAGTTTAAGCAGGTTCGACTATATATCTATTGAAAGAAGAAAGGTATGCAATTTCAGTTTCTGGTCTGTATCTCCAAGTGTTCAAAAATATACATTAGATAGGGTGTTCCTTAGCAAAACTTGCGAAATACGAAATGATAGTAAAACATACGTCATAATGAGATAGAAACCTTAAGGAGACGGTGGATGTTGAATATGTTTTTATATATTTATTGACTTATAAACGTGAAAATTTGTATAAATATTCCTCTTAATATTACTATATACAATACTATTAATTTTTTTTTCAATTTTGTTATAATTTTGTATTTTTTCTTTTAATTTAATTTTTTTTAACGAAAATTTGAAAATGCTCCTTGCGTGCCATTTGTTCACATTTTTGATTAATTTTACATTATGCTCACTCAGAAACACATTATGAACAAATTTGGGTATTTATTTTTAAATCCCTTAGAAAGTTAATTTTTTAAAAGTATTTTTCTACATTAAAACTTAATTTTCATCATTTAATTAGGTTCTTATTCACTTTTAATTACCTTAATAAAGTCCAATTATAAAATGCATACCCAGTTTCATTAAAAAGTATGAGAGGTGTCTTCTTGCCAAATTTTATACATCTCAGACAAAAGTTAAGACGCATGGAGCATTTTAAAAATGTAAAACCTTTAAAAATTCCGTTTCGAAAAAAAATGCATTCAACCTTTTGCTTACGGGTGGGACAGCGTCCATCCCAAACGAAGAACCTCCCCAAAACACAGATATTTGACATACCCTATTCCAAACAGTTCGACCACCTTTGCAGGCATTGGCGTCCATGGGTCGAACTGTTTGGGATAGGGTATGTCAAATATCTGTATTTTTGAAAGGTTCTTCGTTCGGGATTGACTCTGTGCCACCCGTAAGCAAATGTTAAATGTGTAAAATAATGTTATATATTAAAAGTGCTTTTAGTCGATTTTTACTCATTTCAACGTCCACCATCCCCTTAAATTTGGAGTAAGGGTACTAGATAGTTTAAGAGAAAAAACTGTTCAATTTCAGATTTCCCATATTTGTTACTTTAGAGGTGACGCTCACAAAAATGTTCGAATTTACCCCTTTATTTAAGTGACATAGAGAGTTACAATTTGGTATATGGGTGAAACGTGCGATGAAACCACTAAGAGAAATAAAATGTTCCAAAAATGTTCTTTGAGGGGAAGTATGCTCCACACCAAAACATTCGAACTGCCATCTAATAAATAAACAATTTAGTTACAAATTCGATATTTTAAATTTGGTATATATATATATATATATAATTTTCAATTTATTTTCCATTTATTATTGGTATATATATATATATATATATATATATATATATATATATATATATATAATTTTCAATTTATTTTCCATTTATTCAATTTCCAAACTTCTTGCCTAGCTCATCGTGCTACACTTGGCTTCTGAATTGCAATTTTTTTACCTTTACCTTCAGTTTACAAGCAATTTTCTTTGGTATTTCTCGGGTATATATATATTACAAGTAATCATAAAAATCTTCAATTATATATATATATATATATATATATATATATATATATATATGTATATATAATACTAGTTTGAAGTTTGAAAGTCCAATGATAGAAAAACGAGAAGCTGCAACTTGAGAAAACTGACTTTATAACAAACCTATAAAATAAAAGTATAAAATAGCAAATCTTCAATCAAATGGAAAAATACAAAATTCGAGTCACCAAGTCAAAGATAATCAACAAATTTCAATGATATGGAATCGATAAAAAGAAAAACATATAAAATCCAGGCATTAATGCTGTACACGTGGAGAAGGGCTAGACCTAAATAATGGAATTGTTGACCCAAAACTCTTCATCGGGTCCAGGTATTTTGTAGAAGGAAACACAAAATATGTATGTTTCTGAAGAAATTGATAAATTATATCAATAAACTATTTCTACTTGGACAACATTCATAAAGAAAGAAAAATAAAGGAAGCAAGAATACCTGGAGTAAACGTTGCAAATGCCTGAATCAGTCGAAACCTGGAACCCAGAATGAAGATACCAGTGTTGCCATTAGCAAAGGAAAAAGAAATGATCTACTGTTGCCATTCGTAAGAAATAAATAACAGTAATGCTAAAAGGCAAGAAAAAGTAATAATATATTAGCTTTCTATATATATATATATATATATATATAAATAAAATTTGAAAATATATATATATATATATACATTATAAAACTTGAAAAATTTATTTTCAATTTTAGTGAACAGATTAAAAAGCTAAATGCAAAAAATAATTTATAATACAACTTGTAAAGCGCTATGCTGCAATATTTACATGTGTATTCCTATAAAAATTCCCAAAAAGGACAAGTAGCAATGTACTCGTTCAGATTCTAGATGTGTGACAGAAGTACCGGCCGGGGGGAGTTGCGACCCCCAGCACTCCGGTTAAAGCTTTTTTCGCCATGGCAAACGCTCCCGGTAACCGATACTCCCTACACGATTTCCTTCATGACCCTTTATACTTCCGTAAAAATTACACACATATACATTTTTAATAACATGTAAAAAGCTAAAAGTTTACTTTTCCACGCTAAAACTATCCATGAATCATGTTGTAAAAATATAACAATTAATTTAAAATACAAAATATTCAAGACTATTAAAATCCCAGTCTGAGAGGATCAAAACTAATGTTTGAAATACAATCAGAGTGTCTGTATTTTTAAATATGGACTCAAGACCTATTGGCTACTCCATCGCCATATATATACTAATGTTTGAAATCATTTAACTCATGGTCAATTATTACTGTAAAAACTATATATTCAAGACTATTGAAATCCATGTTATTATTATGAAAATCCTTTTCTGGATACCAAAACCTATTGGCTTCTTTATCACCATAAAAATCCTAATGTTTGAATTTACTGCACTTGTGATAGTTTAATGCTCAAAAATCGATATATTCAAGTCCAAAGACATTCCAGACAGAGAGTTATTTTTAAATATTGGATACAAGACATTTAAACATTATAATAACCTTATAAATATATAGACACATAAATACGCCATAGTCCAAACTCTACGCAATACACCTTCCCGTGGAACAACACATAACTTGTTGACTTTATACCACTTTCACATATTACTAAAGTAAATATTTAAAAGTTCGTCCGATATTTCAGAAAAACCTTTATAATCACGAACTTGCAATCTGGATAACGCCTATAATGTATCCACACAAAATAGCCCCAGCTATAAAATACCGGTGTATAGCCATATTGAGCTATCTGATTTATGATCCTCAATTTCGCATAATAAACACGTCACCCTCTGCGTATTTCAATTCCCGCCATTAGGCGATATCCGAAAAGTCTTTTGTTTTTATCATTCCAAAATATCTCTTCCTGGTTACGGCTACAGTTAAACCATTATAATTGGAAACCAATCTTATCAGAAAAGCGTGAGGATAACCCTCCTTGATAGCCTCCCCCAGGAAACGGCAATCACACTTGTATCTATCGTTGGCAGTAAAATTCAACAACTTGTGACGTTTCAGTTGATTTACTATCAGATTTCTGAATATGTTACGGTGTAGACTAGTTGTCCATGACGTCAAATATTTGATATCAAAATTAAAAGTGTTACGTTTATCGTAAATACGATAACTTTGTATAGTGGCAGGCTTCATTATAGTGAGATCTAAAAAATCCAGACTTTCATCCTCATTGCGTGGTGTTTCTATTAAAGTTAAACATGGAGGATAAAAGTCAAACTTCATTGTATAACCACTATCCTCAAATCCGCATAGGATATCATCCACGTAACGTAGGAATAACATCTCATTTAAAAGATGTGTTCCCCTTTCATATCTATCTAGGTAAATATCTGCCATAATTGACGAACAGTTACCCCCCATTGGGATACCCTTAATTTGTTTATAAAAGTTTTCTCCATTGTATAAAACTGTCTCGAATAAAACCAACTCCACCAAAGCCTTGTACTTTCCAATTGCTATATATAACTGCAAATCACATCTAATAAAACTGTCTCGAATAAAACCAACTCCACCAAAGCCTTGTACTTGCCAATTGCTATATATAGCTGCAAATCACATCTAATAAAACTGTCTCGAATAAAACCAACTCCACCAAAGCCTTGTACTTTCCAATTGCTATATATAGCTGCAAATCACATCTAATAAAACTGTCTCGAAAATATTATATATATATATATATTTATATATATATATATATATATAAATATATATATATATATATATATATATATATATATATATATATATATATATATATATATATATATATATATATATATATATATATATATATATATATATATATATATATATATATATATATATATATATATATATATATATATATATATATATATATATATATATATATATATATATATATATATATATATATATATATTTAATTTAATTATATATATATATATATATATATATGATAGTTTAGGAGTGCGCTAGCATCAAAATACTCAATTTTCCAAATACGAGAGAAACACCTTCTTAAGAGATAAAGACTTACAAATTGGTATAAGGTTCAACTGCTTGATAAAATATCCGAGAATAATCGAATTTTTCAGAAATGTTCATTTGAAGGGGTGCTCCACACCAAAACGTTCGAGTAGCGAAATGATAGAAAAATATACTTAACAATGAGATAGAGATAGAAAGTCAAGAAAAGAACAACAATTCAGATATTTTCTTTTGTATTAATTTCGCCATTTCCCATCCGCGAGTTAATAAAAATAAATTCGGGTAGCCATCTGTCTGTCTGTCATTCGCGCTCGTTTTTGTGCTCCTGCAAATTAATATGGCGAAAGGGGAAAAACAACAAAGTTGTTTTTATTGAGATCTATATGCGGTTGGGTTTATTTGGTATTGAACAGAGTATTTTTTGAGGGAAAACACACATAAGTACTTTATTTAATTCATGACTAAATTTTAGGGATATGCTTACTTTGATAAACAAACAAAATATCATGTGGGCAGCACATGACTTTCCCTACACTATGCAATGATTTTAAATTTTTTGCAGTGATATAATGGTTGTACAAGATAAAAGAACACAATGCCTTTAGTATTGAATTAATACCATATATTTAAATTTACATTGGGTGCTTTTAGCAATTTATCAGTCTAAACAGGTTTACTTAATTATACTCACGAGTAAAATCTCTCATCAAAATGAAATGGACATTCAATTAATATGCACTTCCTTGTTTTATTTTAATTTTTCTTTTCTTATTTTTTCTGTTTTCTTTTTACTTTCTCATCTATGTAATATAATACAGAGAAAGTATTGTTTTCGCGAAAATTTTCGAATTCGAGATTTTGATGCCAATATATGTTGTAGGACCTCAGGAACACGTTCTGATTATTTTTGGAGCGATGCCCGTCTGTCTGTAGTCGATTTCTTGCGTACACGGTTACAAATATTAATGGAGTTTTATGAAGCTTTATATCCGGCTTTGTTATCAGAAAATCTTGAACTAGATAGAATTTTTTTTTTAATTCAAGCGAAAACTTCCGAGATGTTATATTTTCTTAACATGGTGCCATAGGATAAAATGTAGCATAATTATGCATAAAAGCGTTTATTTATGGCTCAATGACCACAAATCTTGATAGTTTCAATTATTGTGGTAAAAAATAATCGTGACACAAATTTTGTGTTCATGACGCAGTCAACGATCATCAAATTTTTATTATTTATGATTGTAAGATGAGTTTTATGAGAATTGCTGAATTTTTTATTTCACGCAGAATTATTTAGCTCTGCAGTTTGGAATAAAGTGATCTGAATGAAATATTCATTGCTTTTACATAGAAAGCCAGACGATTTATATTTCGATAACGTCATTTGAATAAAGGCCATTCTTTCGATGGAATTCTAGTTTTCAAATATAATAAATTATTGCAGAACTGTGGAAATTTAAAAAAAAATGTGAGTGCTGAATGTATCGCATTTTAGAGATGTTTAAATAAAATTGCGTTTTAGTCGAAAAGTGTTTCATAATCAATGCTTTATACATGATTGATCTTTCTTGTTATCAATAGAGCAGCATGTTGTTTTCATAGAGTGGAATAGTTTTCTATTTTAGTACAATATTTCTTATGCCATACTTATGAGAGTGAACTTTAGGTAAACTGTCTGAAATAGAGACTGTATTGCTAAAACTCTTCAATAAACTCTTTTGAAAATCCCATAAAAATGGTAACTCAAAACAAGAACATCGCCCAATCCGAAGGTATACGGTTGAATAAATAGTCGCTGAGATAGTGCAACCAGGACACCCGGTACCGCGCTGACCAATCCACGGCCCCAGAACCTCCCCAAAAAAGAACTATGAAAATACACAATCGAACGGCAGAGCCGATAACGTCAGGTCGCCAGCGCCAAACAAATAAGGCACCAGCCCACAACGCAAGGGGGCCAAGAGAGGACGACAACCGACAGCCACCTCAACATAAAAACAGTAAGAGAAATATTGCTTTAAAATAAAAATTGTTGTCACTGTGAGGAAACATCATGTTTATCTATAGATAAAAAGAGGTTTGCAAATATCTTCTGACGTGTTAAAATCAGCAGACGATAGTTCTGGTATATTTTTGCGGGTAAGTGAGTGCCATTTAACTGTAAAATAATTCTACTTTTTCAATTTCTTAGTAGATTGTATCATTTTAAAATTTAATAAGCACGACTTGTCGATCATATATGTTCAGAAAGAAAGGGATAATGATATTGACCCGATTGAACACTGGGATCAATTAATTGATCATGTTCAGCCCGCATGAGATTCCGTTAATTGCTGGATGAACAAGCTCTGTTATCAACTTCCGTTCCCTTCCATATGAATTCCTGGATAGAGAAAAGCTGCAGGAAATGCATAATCAATGTAATGCTGCAGATTTATTTTTTATTAACCTACCGACTGATAGGGAATTGACTAAAGAATTAACTGAAGCGTGGTTCAACTCGACTTACCAGAATCAATTTTCTGTAACTTGTGATTTTTTCTTTCTGCAAAGAAAAAAAAATAGAAAAATTGGTTGAAAATGGGAAAAATTATTGGTCTAAATTATCACAATTAAGCAAGTTACTCTTCATTTGAAAGTGCTTGAAAAATCATTCGATTGGTACCAGGTTTGACAATGCAAGGTGTGTGTGTGTGTGTGTGTGTGTGTGTGTGCGTGTGTGAAGGGGGTAATTTCCCCCCTCTCCCCAAGGGGGTGGCTAATGATGTCACAAACACAATTTTATGGTGGCTATTTTTCACCACAATGATTGAAACTGTTAAGTTTCATGATTATTAAGCCGTAAGTAACCCTTTCATTTTAAAGGGCTTGAAAAATATTTCGATTGATACCAAGTTTAACAATGTAACCCCTCGATTACGCATGAAAAATTACGCATGAAATGATTATTTACTTATCATTATCAAAATTACTGATTTTTTAAAACATTCATTTGAAACTCATGGGATCTTCTAAACATTCGATCGCGTGTAAAATTAATAGGACTCTAGTATTCACTGATTGCAATAATCATACCAAAATTGTTTCGAAACGTTCTATTCGTTCTTGAGATATTGCTTCCATAATCTCACACACAGACACACATATACACACACTTATACACACAGACATCGGCTTAAAAACGTTTGATTCTAGTTCAGTGATGCTTTAAACGTGCTCTTCCGTCAAAGAATCTTTAATGTTGAGTGAAACATAAGTTAATTGAGGACCTCAAAATAATTTTACATGCTGTCATCCGGAAAATTTCTAAAAGCATAATTTAACGTTAAAAGCATTGTGCCGTAATCATAAACATAATTCTTTCAATCTAAAAGAAGTCAGTTCATTACATTATATTGGGAAAGTCATGTGCTGCCCACATCAAATTCTTATTTTAATAAAAAAGGAAAAATTCGCTAATCGAAATTTTCTTTGTAGTGGGCCTGTATGAATAATAACATTTTAATGTTTTAACACTTCCCAACATAGGTGGAAAGTGTTTATGATTTTGTTCCTTTTGCCAGTCTGTCCGTTCGCACGATAACTGCCATAAAAATGACTTTATCAAAATGAAATTTTAATATGTTGTTGAGACAGTCTGTCGGACATGCGGGATTTAAAATGAATAATATTACCCAATTAGTTTTGGATTGAACCCGGATTGAAAAAGCGAAATACATTGAACCCTGTGGGACCTAATTTTTCAAACATTTTTTAAGCAAACTCATAAAGCAGAAATTGCTTAAAAAATTTTAGGAAATATTCAAATTATCCCATAAAATTTATAAAAAGAAATTTATCAAAATATTTTCGGTTGTTGTATAAATAAAAATAATTACAATAATAATTACACCCATGTTATATATGAAGAGATCACGTGACCCACTTCAAAATAAAATATGGCATCCATCTTTTTTTCCCAGAGTAAACATCGTGATTTTTAAAGTTCTCTTAAATTTATATTTAGCGTTGCATCCGTCCTAATTCCGTTTCATTTTGCGTATTTTCTGTGTATCTACATTTTGCATCAACGCAATTACAATATTTTTGAGTTTAAATGATCCTCAAACTTTGATTATTCCTACAACGAAGCCTAATTTTAATGGACGCAGAATGTAAACAAGTGATTGTAAGATAAGTCCTATAAGAATTGCTGAATTTTTTTTTCACACAACATTATTTAGCTCTGGAGTTTGAAATAAAAGTGATATGAATAAAATATCCATTGCTTCTACATAGAGAGCCAGCGGATTTATATTTTGATGATGTCATTTGAATCAAGTTCATTTTTCTCGACGAGGTTTTAAATTTTCAAATATAATAAATTATTGTAGTACCGTGATAATTTAAAATATATCACCGCTGAATGTATTGCATTTTAGAGATGTTTATATAAAATTGCATTGCAGTTTGAAAGTGTTTCATAATAAATGCTTTATCCATGATTGATCTTTCTTAGTACTTATCACGAGACAGAAATTGTGGCAGTCTGAAAGGCTATATTTGAATCATTTCTTAAATTAAAATCATGGTTCTCTCACCAATCCGTCAAGATATATTTAATCGTATAATCTTTTTGACGCGCCCTCTACAGATATTATGCAATATCCAGATAGTATATTTGGAGCTTTGCAAATGTTGTTTATTAAGATCCCATCCAATTATATTAATATTTTTCGCATCCATATTTGATTTTATCCTCTTTGTGAATTTTCCATATCTTTCCTGCCCTCAAAAATAAAAATTTGGACACTATATTGTAAAAGTCATGAGCTGCCCACATTAAATTCTTTTTTTAACGAAAAAGGAACAATTCGCTAATCGAAATTTTCTTTGTAGTGGACCCGTATGAGTAATAACATTTTAATGTTTTAACACTTTCCAACATAGGTGGAAAGTGTTTATGACTTTGTTTATTCTGTCTGTCTGTCCGTTCGCACGATAACTGCCGTACAAATGACTTTATCAAAATGAAATTTTAGCATGTTGTTAAAACAGTCTGTGAGACATACGGGAACGCAAATGAATAATATCACCCAATTAGTTTTGGATTGGACCCGGGTTGAAAAATTGAAATACATTGAACCTTATGGAACCTAATTTTTCAAACATTTTAAAGCAAAGTTAAAAGGCAGAAGTTGTTTAAAAAATTTTAGGAAGTAATCTAATTATCCCATAAAATATATAAAAAGAAATTCAGTAAAATATTTTCGATAGTTGTATAAATAAAAATAATTAAAACAATTTTTACACCAACAATAATATGCTAAATATGAAGAGATCACGTGGCCCATTTCAAAACAAAATATGGCATCCATCTTTTTTTCCCAGAGTAAAAATCGTGATTTTTAAAATTCTCTTAAATTTCCCTTCTGGGGGGAGGGGGGTGGGGCAACTTTGAAATTTTCAATTGGAACCCCCATTTTTTATTGCAGATTTGGATTCTCCAGAAAAAATTGCATACATTTGGTCTACGAATTTTGATTTTCGCTCCCACAAACGGCGCTATAATCGAGAGAAACTGAAATGGGGCACAAACGTTTAAAAATGGGAATGTCTCGGGAAATACACTTCGGATAGAAAAATAAAAAATTACGTGTTCAATATTTTCAAAAATACTATCCAATGATGCTAAAATTGACCCCCTCCGCCCGCTAACCGTTCACTTTAGCGACAACCGTTGACGTCAGGGTAGAAAACGGTTCAAAACTACAATCAACTCTACCCAGGAACAACGATGTGGACGTCGTAGTTTTCGGTTCCCTTCGGGATGCTTGATTGACAGGAGTCCCCTTGCCTCTCATGATCATGGTGCTTTTTTCTGTAACTTTTAAACGTTAGTGCCCCACTTCCGTTTTTCTCGATTATAGCGCCGTTTGTGGGAGCAAAAATCAAAAATCGTAGGTCAAATGTATGTAACTTTTTCTGGAGAACTCAAATCTGCAATAAATAATGGGGGTTCCCATTGATAATTTCAAAGTTGCCTCACCCAGGAGGGGGAGGGGGGGGGGGCAATTTTGGTATCATTAGATAGCTTTTCCAAAAATACTGAATACATGTTTTTTTATTTTTTGATCCGAAGTGTATTTCTCGAGATATTGCGCCGTTCCGGAACTTTCTGGACACCCTGTATGTGCTTTCACACTGACGCGTTGTTAATATCTTTTATGTATAATTTTAATTTACTTTGTTAAATTACAACTAGCTTCTAATTTACTCTTTATACTTTTCAACATTAAAATTATAAACTGCAGGATTCGCAAAATTTAATTATGCTAGATCAGAATATTTAATGACATCGATACGATACATTATCAATATAATAAAGGTATTGATAGAGTATCGGATATATCACTCAGGTCCATCACATAAATTTAGGTTGCCGGCCACACAACTTGTTACCATAAACCCCCGGGTTGGTCGTGTGGTCTGGGCCTTCAACATAAATTTAGGTCTTCACCCTTTACAGACATTTTTTGCATCTCCTCTCCATATTTGATTTAACCCTATTTGTGAATTTTTCATATCTTTCCTGCTCTCAAAAATAAAGACATGGGTCCAGCCCCCCCAGCCCCCCCAGCCCCCCACTTCCTAGTGTAGTATTCGTCTCCTCCTATAGACGATCCTGCATCACTAAACGTTAAACATCAATACTTAGAGTGGTAACACGTCAAAATTGTAAATTGATTTAAATAAATTAAAGATGAAATCTTTAGATTTCAAAAGTCATTTAATAAACATCCTATAGACGTAGACATAGATTAAAAGCCAGAGCATTTTCGAGCATGACTATACCCTTCCTCAATGGCATTATTAGGAAGGTATAGTGATGCCCGAAAGTGCTCTGACTTTTAATCTATGTGTACGTCTATAGGATGTTTATTAAATGACTTTTAACATCTAAAGATTTCGTCAAATTTATTTAAATCAAGTTATACATCGATACTATATTAATACACTGCATAAACTTGTCAATCATTAAATGCAGTGGCGTCGCCAAGGGGGGCAGTTATTAGGGGTGGGACAGTCCAGTGGTTAGTGCGCGGGGATTGCACTCGGACGACCCGAGTTCGTCTCTCGGTTCTGACCAAACTGTCACTGTGTTCGCGCAGAGTACGGACATGTTAAATGTGTGGGTCTGTAAGTCCTTTCGAGAGACTAGTAGTAGGGGAAGGTGGGTATGATCCCTGTGAATGCCACCTTCTCTGGGTTCCGATCGAAATTGGGTAGCGCTTTCCGGTCTTCCAAACAGATACCTTACACCTTCGTGTAGGTCGGACGGTCTGGGTAGAAGAAGAAGGTGTAAACTTTGCATTAACGTTAAGGAATAAGGGGTAATGATCTCATATGTGATCCCTAGTAGTATTTAATATTGGACCAGTATTATATAACTTGGCATTTCATAAGAAATGTTTCCACTGTAATCCCAATATTGGGCAAATATTAGGATTACATTCGCTTTCAATATTGGCTAAATATTTTCATTATAATATTACGCCAATATTGTTGTTACATTGGAAATATTTTCCAATGAAACGTCAATATTGATGTAATATTGTCCAATTATTGTCCGAATATTTTAAACACGTATTGGATTAATTCCGTCAAAATGTCCACTTTTTCATATTGGTCCAGTATTTCCAATATTGGCTGCCAATAATTTGCCAATATTGAATTGCTATTAGGGTATATATAAAGCTCGGTGAGATATCTACTATTCTGATTAAGAAACTGGCGCGTATTGAAAATTATAAAAAAAATCTGATGTGGGCAGCACATGACTTTCCTTATATAATGCAATGAATTTACTACTTTTACGGTAAAAAAAAATAGATTATAGTTATAGTAGTTATTTATATTCTTTCCAAGATACTGAATTTTCGTCAATGAGTCGTTATTTTCCATGTCGTCATCATCAATGAGTCGTCATTGATTTAGCGCCATTTTTATCCATTTGGCGAGTTTTTCGCTAATTTAGAAACTTTTAAAAAAGTCGCCAAGTTGGCGACATTCCACCAAATTCGCCGGCAAAATCTCGCCAAGCGTTATGGACGGAGAAATAAGTTATTCTTACAGCAGACTATTGGCGTTCAAATACAAAAGTATTACTCAGAGTATCTTCTTTCATGAATGGAACGAGCTAGATCCACGAGAATGATAGCACCCAATTCATCGCATGTTATTACATATGAAAAGTGAACACGTTTCTCAATAGGAAATATTTTTTTATTTCATTTTATATGACATTTTGATAATTTATTTGAAAAATGCGCAATAACTCAAGAACAGTTCATGTTAGCGTTCTAAAATTTATGTCAATCGTTTTCTAATGACAAATTACATAAGAAATGTCTATTTGCTTAACTTTATTAGCGGTTTTGATTTTTTGACGATTTTTTTAAAATTTCACTCGAAAATTTGGGGGGGGGGGGAATTCAGAACATTGTATTGCGTATAAAAGCAATAGGCTTCCAGTGTTTACGGATTGTGATTTTTGTACCAAATTTAGTTCGAATCGGTCCATTCGTTCGTCAGTTATCGTCTCCAAAGACTCACTGACTCACACACACACACACACATACTTTCACACACACGCACGCACGCACACACACAGGCACACACACACACAAACACACACACACGCACACACACACAGACATCACTTCAAAAATGTTTGATTCGTGATCAGGGATGCTTGAAACGTGCTCTCCCGTCGAAAACTCGAATTCGAATTTTCGACCCCGTCACAATACTTTCCTTATACATTCTGTATATAAGGAAAGTAATAGCATTTGCTGAATAGCAATTAAAATTAGTAGCTAATAAAATTTAACATTAGCATTTAGCACGAAAAACAGCTACAATTCCCATCACTAATTATAACCTTCCCCAGAGACCCATTCTGTTCCCGTATTAATATTGTGCTTAGTAGACACTGGTTTGCAATGGTCATTTATAAAAAGTTTTCCAGCAAAACTTTTTAATGGACACTTAGAAATAGTGGACACTTCTAATTAATGGGCATTATTATACTTTTCCTGCAACACATGGTAATGTATAGGGAAAGTATTGGAATCGTGCCGAAAATCGCAACTCGTGTTTCCAACGGATCTACACATTCTGGGTCTCCAGAATTTAGAAAAAATCTGATATGGGCATCACATGACTTTGCCTGCAGACTTATATCGACGTTCTCTTTATTTTAATTAAATTTAAATCACTTTTAATTCAATTTTCGTTCTCATTTGGAAACTGGACTTATTTTCAAAGGTGGCGTAGAGAAAATACGAAAAAACTAATATATCTCGAGAACGGCTAGTTTTAGTGTAATGGAGTTAGTCTTATTCTTTTCTTCGTTAAACATTACGTATTAAACGAGCATTTAATGGATATTTTTGAGCATAGGTAGTTGTTTATTTTAGATTTTGGCGATTTTTGCGAGCTTTTTTGCATAAAAAGGTAGGTTATTTTTTTCCGAATCGTACCAAAATCTAATCAGTACCAGGGTGACCCACAAGCGACTTATCTACCGAATTTTGTGAAATTTGGCCTATTAGTTTTTCTGCTAGATTGGATACAGGCAATTTTTGCGGGCCATTTCGCAAAAAAAAAGACGGTTTTTTTTATCCTGAATTGTACGGAAAACTCATCAGCATCAGACTCGCCTACAGGTAACTTACCTACCGAATATTGCGGAATTCGGTCCATTTGTTTTTCCGCTAGAGGGGATACAAACTTTTGCAGGCCATTTCGCAAATAAAGGCGGGTTCTTTTATCCTGAATCGTACCCAAAACTAATTAGCAACAGATTCGTCCACAAGTGTCTTACATACCAAATTTTATAAAATTTGGTCCATTAGTTTTTTAGTCAGAGTGGATACAAAATCTGCACAGACAGAAACACAGACACACACACAGACGTCACGCTAAAAATAGTATTTTCGTATTCTAGAGGTCTCGAAACGTGTAGATCCGTCGAAAACTCGAGTTGTGATTTTCGGTATAATTCTAATACTTTCTTTATACATTCCCATGTATTGCAGGGAAAGTAAAAACTATTTTTAGCCTGACTTCTGTGTGTGACTGTACAACGTATGAATCCACTCTTAATTAAAAAACTAATGGATTAAGTTTTATAAAATTTGGTAGGTATGTCACTTGTGTATGACCTTAGTGCTGATTAGATTTTGGTATGATTCAGAATAAAAGAGCCCGCCATTTTCTGTGAAATGGCTCGTAAAAATTGCCATTATCCGCTCTAGAAGAAAAACTAATAGACCAAATTCCACAAAATTTGGTAGATAAATCACTTGTAAGTTAACCTCGTGCTGATTAGATATTGGCATGGTTCGGGGAAAAAGAACCTGCCGAATTTTGTGAAATGGTCCGCAAAAATCTTTTAATCTAAAAATAAAAGACTTCGTATGCTCAAATATATCAATTAAATGCTTATTTTATGCGTAATTTTTGACGATAAAAAGAATGAGACCAACCCCATTACTCTAGGCGTAGTCATCCTCGAGATATTTTAGTTTTTTCGCATTTTCGCTACGCCGCCTTTGAAAATAAGTCCTGTTACCAAATAAAAACGAAAATTGAATTAAAAGTGCAAATTCAATGTATGTTAAAGTAATTATGGCTGTTATTTTGTGCAGTTAAACTCAATTTAATGAATTATTCAATAAATAAATAGAATTTGAATATGAGTTTGCAGGGAAAGTCATATGCTGCCCACATCAGATTTTTACTTTCCCTGCCATACACGGTAATATATAGGGAAAGTATTGGAATCATGGCAAAAATCGCAACTCGAGTTTTCGACGGATCTACAAGTTTCGAGACCTCTAGAATACGAAAAATCTATTTTTAGTGTAACGTCTGTATGTGTGTCTGTCTGTGTGTCTGTCTGTCTGTGCAGATTTTGCAATTAAACTCAATGAATTATTGAAAAAATAAAGAGAACGTGAACTACAGGTTAAGTTATGTACTGCTCACATTAAATTTTTTTTTTAATTTCCTGTCTCAAAGTATATCAGCTATGTTTTCTCTATAAATAGCAGGCCAATAACAGGTCTCAATAATGGACAATGGTTCTGGAAAATGCATTTGTTAAAATATGTTTTAATGAATAAATATACACTTTAATAATGCATTTAAATAATGTACTTCAATCAAAATTATTTTGCTAATGGAACAGAAAGGAAATATGAATATTCATTTAGTGATCGTTTTGAGAATGGTTACGGAAATATTTTTAATTACTATGAAATTATTAAATTAAACTGTTACAAATGCATCAGGATACAAGAGTGAGTCCGAATTTCTGGATAACTAACACGCATATTCACATGCGCAGCGTAAGCAGGAACAATACACAGTAAAACAGTATTTAAATACTCCACCAATTTCACAAAACCACCGATCAGCTGCTACTATTCTCAAAATTTTGACGCGTTTCATTTCACAAAACAGCCACTACTATTTTCAAAACATTAACGCATTTCATTTCACAAAACAGCCGCTATTATTCTCAAAACATTGACGCATTTCATTTCATAAAACAGCCGTTACTATTCTCAAAACATTGACGCATTTCATTTCATAAAACAACCGCTATTATTCTCAAAACATAGACGCATTTCATTTCACAAAACAGCCGCTACTATTCTCAAAACAGCCGCTACTATTCTCAGAATATTGACGCATTTCATCTCACAAAACAGCCGCTACTATTCTCAAAACATTGACGGGTTTCATTTCACAAAACAGCCAGTACTATTTTCAAAACATTAAAGCATTTCATTTCACAAAACAGACGCTATTATTCTTAAAACATTGACGCATTTCATTTCACAAAACAGCCGCTATTATTCTCAAAACATTGACGCGTTTCATTTCACAAAACAGTCGTTACTATTCTCAAAACATTGACGCATTTCATTTCACAAAACAGCCGCTATTATTCTCAAAACATTGACGCATTTCATTTCAAAAAACAGCCGTTACTATTCTCAAAACAGCCGCTACTATTCTCAGAATATTGACGCATTTCATCTCACAAAACAGCCGCTACTATTCTCAAAACATTGACGCGTTTCATTTCACAAAACAGCCACTACTATTTTCAAAACATTAACGCATTTCATTTCACAAAACAGTCGCTATTATTCTTAAAACATTGACGCGTTTCATTTCACAAAACAGCCGCAACTATTCTCAAAACATTGACGCGTTTCATTTCACAAAACAGCCGCTACTATTTACAGAATATTGACGCATTTCATCTCACAAAACAGCCGCTACTATTCTCAAAACATTGACGCATTTCATTTCACAAAACAGCCGCTACTATTCTCAAAACATTGACGCATTTCATTTCACAAAACAGCCGCTATTATTCTCAAAACATTGACGCATTTCATTTCACAAAACAGCTGCTATTATTCTCAAAACATTGACGCATTTCATTTTACAAAATAGCCGTTACTATTCTCAAAACAGCCGCTACTATTCTCAGAATATTGACGCATTTCATGTCACAAAACAGCCGCTACTATTCTCAAAACATTGACGCGTTTCATTTCACAAAACAGCCACTACTATTTTCAAAACATTAACGGATTTCATTTCACAAAACAGTCGCTATTATTCTTAAAACATTGACGCGTTTCATTTCACAAAACAGCCGCAACTATTCTCAAAACATTGACGCGTTTCATTTCACAAAACAGCCGCTACTATTTACAGAATATTGACGCATTTCATCTCACAAAACAGCCACTACTATTCTCAAAACATTGACGCATTTTTTTTCACAAAACAGCCGCTACTATTCTCAAAACATTGGCGCATTTCGTTTCACAAAGCAGTCGCTACTATTCTTAAAACATTGACGCATTTCATTTCACAAAACAGCTGCTACTATTTTCAAAACATTGACAAATATCCCAGTTCAATATAGCTCGTATCACGTGAACTGCTCCCCAGCGGAGTGGTGACTCCTTTTATGGAATCTCTATAGCAACTTCTGGAAATCTCACAATGGTTATTTCGATGTCTTTCTCAAATTTAGAAAATAAAACGCCAAATTAGCGATAAATCGCAAGATCTAGCAACTATCTTCCGGACTTTAACATCGGGCGACCCTAGATGCACTTCATAGGGAAGCTTGTACGGGTGTTTTCTCCATCTGGTTGTCAAAAAGGAAGACTCCAGTGAGGGAATATTACATGTTCGAAACAACATTAACATATAAAAGCTTAAAATGAGTCTAAAATTTGCCATGGAAATTTTTAATAGAACCTGTCATAAATATTTTATGAAAGCATGCTTATTTAATAAAAATCATTAATAATATTTCTTACATATAACAGATAATCAACTTTCTTTAATACGTATAAATATCCAAAAATGTATCTTGAACTTACTAACTACAAGTTTAAAATTTTTTTAATTAAAAAAAATTTTTTTTTAATTAAAACTTAAGGGTTAAAAAGTTCATCATAAGTAAACGAGTGTTTGTCGAAATGATGTTTGTAGAATTGAGAACTATTAAATATTTTCGAAGTTCTTCTGTTGCAAACCCTTAAATTTTTACTTTCTCATATTATGTATTATAATATATGGTTTTCACTTTTTTAAATGCAAGATTTGATACCAATATATGTTTTAAGACCTCCTGAATATGATTTGCCTATTTTTTGAGTGATGTCTGTATGTTTCTGGTCGATTTCTGTGTGCACGATAACGACCATAAATATTAATGAATTTTCACGAAACTTTATATCCCGCTTTGCTATAAAAAAATGTAGAATTGGATAGAACTTTTTTTTTAAATTCGAATGAAAACTTCGAAATTTTCTATTTCCTTAATATGGCAGCATAAGACAAAATTTCACACAATGATGCATTACAAGGTTTATGTACGGCTCAATAACAGGTGTATTAGTTTTAATCATTATTGTTAAAAAATCCGCGATACAATTTTTTTGCTCGTGACGTCATTAGCCCCTTCATGGGGGGGGGGGGCAAGTTACTTCGCCAGGGCGGGGGCTGTACATTATCAATCGAAGGATTTTTTCAAGCACTTTAAAGTGCGGGTAACACGCTATAGTTGTAACAATTGAGACCAAAATCCCGATTTTTCAAAAATTTTCTCGTAACATTTGAAAAAAAAAATCTGATGTGGGCAGCACATGACTTTCCTTATGTAATGCATTGAATTTAATGCTTTTACAGTTAAAAAAAAATAGGTTATTCTTATAGTAGATACTTATATTTTTTCCAAGATACTGAATTTTCGTCAATGAGCCGTCATTTTCATTGATTTAGCGTCATTTTTTTCCATTTGGCGAGATTTCCGCTAATTTGGTAACATTTTAAAAAGTCGCCAAGTTGACGACATTCCGCCAAATTCGTCGCCAAAATTTCGCCAATCGTTATGGACGGAGAAATAAGTTATTCTTATAACAGATAAATGACTATTAGCGTTCAGATAAAAAATAATTACTCAAAGTATCTTTTCTCATGAATGGAACGAGCTGGATCCACGACAATGATGTCACCTAATTTATCGCATGATATTACGTATGAAAAGCGAACATGTTTCTCAAAAAATAATATATGTTTTTTAATTTATGGGATTTTTTGATAAATTTATTTGAGTAATGTGCAATATCTCGAGAACGGTGCATATCAGCGTTCTAAAGTTTATGTCAATCGTTTTCTAAGGAAAAATTATATAAGACATGTCTATTTACGTAACTTTATTAAAAATTTTGATTTTTTAATGATTTTTTTCAAAATTTCACTCGAAAATTAGGGGGGTTCTGAACATTCGATTGCGTTTAAAAACAATAGGCTTCCAGTATACACGGATTGTGATTTTGCTACCAAATTTCATTCTAAGCGCTCCATTCGTTCGTGTGATATCGTCTCCATAGACTCACTGACACACACACAAGCAGAGACATCACCTCAAAAGTGTTTGATTCGTGATCAGGGATGCTCGAAACGTGCTCTCCCGTCGAAAACTCGAATTCGTATTTTCGACCTCGTCACAATACTTACACATTATGTATATAAGGAAAGTGAACAAGCTACTAAAAATGCTACTAAAAAACTACTATAAATTTTTCCAGACAACGCCACCAGCTGTGTTATAACACAGGCATCAATCAGCTTGCCCAATCCTTAGATACTCTAACATGTTACCTCCTATTAAGTTATGGGTTAAGAACTGACAAAATAAATCTTGCAGCTTCTAAGCGCAAGACAAAGAGGTGAAAGGAATGACGGCTAGACACACGTGGTGGATGATAATAGACCAATCAAACGAAAACAGATGCGCTATTGCTTTTGTTATACGTCTGTCAGAATCTCAATCTTTTCAATCTGAGAAGCAATTTTCCAATTTCGTCCCGTACCGACGAACTGGAACTGAAGCCAAGGTTTCGGTGCAGCTCAGATATCATAATGAGAATTCAGTAAGGAGAAGATCTATACACTGGCTTTTATAAAGTTTTCGTGCAGGGGTGGCTTTAAATGCTTAGCGACCCAAAGGTAACTTCCACTTGTTGGGAGACACTGCGATGTTAACATATTTTGTGGTCTCGTATATAATTCCTTAAATACGTATTGTATAATATATAGGGAAAGTATTATTTCGTCGGAAATTCGAATTCGCGTTCTCGGTGGAAAAACATGTTTCAAGCATCCCCGATCTCGAATCGAGCGTTTTTGAGGTGATGTCTGTTCGTCTGGATGTAATATATCATGAACGAATTGAGAAATTTATTTCTTGCAAACAATTATGTTAATTGTTTGCTTACAAGTGGGACAGCGTCAAAATCCCAAACGAAGAATCTCTCAAAAGACAGGTATTTGACATACCCTATCTCAAACAGTTCTATCCCCCTTTAAAGGCATTTGCGTCCATGGACGTCAATGTCTGCAAAGGGGGATCGAACTCTCTGGGATAGGGTATCTCAAATACCTGTCTTTTTGAGAGGTTCTTCGTCTGGACGCTGTCCCACCCGTAAGCAAAATGTTAAATAAATATTTAGTTTCTATGTAATTTTTTACTAGAACACGAATAACATCATATTAAAGTCACAGTATAAGTTACATCATACGAATTCATAAGTTACATCATAAGTTACATCATCATTGATGTTACATACAAACATCATAACTTACATCACTACGAATATGTGACAGAAAACCACCTATATAATTTGAAAGTCAGCTTCGCTTGACCTTGGAAACGAATCTGGCGGGATGAGTTCTAGAAACTTTTCGAACTTTGTAGATTGGCTAATGACTTCACGAGTTAAGTGTTTTTTGCAGAACTATCTGAGGAGGGAATATAAGCTAGCCATAGTTCAGTTGTGTGATTGAAGTCATATGAGAAAAATACCTGCCATACTCAATACAATTTTTATGCTGGTTATAGATTACTGTATTTCTCATATTTGTTTAGAACTACGCTGTGATAAAATAAAATCATAGGAAAACAAGAAAATAATATTAATTCATCATTTAAATCCTGATGTAAAATTAAGATGGTAAAATATTTATTTAGCTAATCCCCATACAGGATAAAATATGGGTCTCTAAATCCCAGGATTACACAGGCGAAAATCCCTGGATTTCGGGATTTAACTCAATTAATTTTTCTTATGAAATAGCGCTTAAGTTTTCCCATTGGGACCAATGGGGAAAAGTGCTAATATATTAGCTCATTCATATTTGAGATTTCTTCGGGTTTTTTTTTTTATTATTATTATTATTGTGTATTTTCAATTTCTCATATTATTCGAATTCGAGTTTTGTAGATTCATCGAAAATTCGAGCTCCTATGTAAGACTTTATCACAATAATTTTCATTTGAATTATCATGTATCGCAGAGGAAGTAAAAAATACTGTTGCAAACATTTTGAATGCAAATTAGAAATACTTATTATGAGTGTATAAAAGAATATTGAACAAAAAATAATAAAACCTTCATTTTAGCATCAATAACTATTTTAAAAAATCTGAAGTGGGCAGCACAAAACTTTCTTTATATAATACAATGGATTTACTGCTTTTACAGTTAAAAAAATGGGTTATTCTTATAGTAGATACTTATATTCTTTCCAAGATATTGAATTTTCGTCGATGAGTCGTCATTTTCATTGATTTAGCGCCATTTTTATCCATTTGGCGAGATTTTCGTTAATTTGGCAACATTTAAAAAGGCCGCCAAGTTGGCGACATTCCGTCAAATTCATCGCTAAAATCTCGTCAAGCATTATGGATGGAGAAATAAGTTATTCTTATAGCAGATAAATAACTTTTAGCGTTCAAATACAAAAGTATTACACAAAGTATCTTTTCCCATGAATCGAGCGAGCTAGATACACGAGAATGATGTCATCCAATTTATCGCATGATATTGCAAATGAAAAGTGAACATGTTTCTCAACAGTTAGAATTTTGTTTAATTTATAGGACTTTTTGATACATTTATTTGAAGAATGTGCAATATATCGAGAACGGTTCATGCTAGCGTTCTAAAGTTTATGTCAATCGTTTTCTAAGGAAAAATTACATAAATAATGTCTATTTGCGTAACTTTATTAAAGGTTTCGATTTTTTTGATGATTTTTCAAAATTTCACCAGGAAGTGGGGTGACCCCTACTTAGGAGCACTCCCGATAAACCGGTCTACTCACAGAAGGTCACCCAGACCAAAGTATACACCGAAAAGACAAAATCCGTATTTCATGAAAAAAGCCCAATGCAAAATGAAAACCGATATAAATGAAAACCTTTAATTTTCAAAATTTCACTTGAAATTTATTGGGGTTCTGAACATTCGATTGCGTTTTAAAACAATTGGCTTCCAGTGTTCACGGATTGTGATTTTTGTACCAAATTTTATTCGAATCGCTCGATTCGTTCGTGAGATATCGTCTCCACAGTTTCACTGGCACACACACAAGTAGATCATATAGGAGAGTTCTGCGGCACTTGGCTGGCGGTGGAACCCTATACTTTAACATGGGGAATCCACCGAAACCCTTTGAGGCCATAAAATGAGTGCATCAACGGTGGCGGTGGTGAAGCCCAATGGGGATTCTCAGAAGTCGGTGTGAGGCAGCACAGTTTCATAAGATGACGTCACAGAAGAGAGAGGAGTTTATTACGTATAAAGTATTGTTTTTTCTTTCTTTGTTTTTTTAGTAATAAAATTTCGTAAATGTAAGTTTTTCTCTTTTTTTTCCTTGTTTTCGTAAATGCGAGTTTTTACTTTCAAAAACCATACAGGTGCTAATTTCTCTATGGAAATTAACGTAGGCCTTCGTACTTGTGCCATTTTTTAACGTTTTTTCACAAAAATGTGATTTTCAGTAACAAAATTTCACAAACGTAAGTTTTTTTCTTATAATTTTTCGCAAATGTTAATTTCTTACTCTTTAAAAACCACACATGTGCTAATTTCTCTATGGAATTTAACATAGGTTTTCGCACTTGTACCATTTTTTAACGTTTTTTCACAAAAATGCGATTTTTAGTAACAAAATTTCACAAATGTAAGTTTTTTTCTTATAATTTTTCGCAAATGTGAATTTTTTACTTTTCAAAAACCACACATATGCTATTTTCTCTATATGAATTAACTTAGGTTTTCACACTTGTGGAATCTTTTAACGTTTTTTCACAAAAACACGCTTCTTACTTGTAAAAAACAAACAAAAACATGTTTTGGAACTATCTATTTTCGATGAATGACTCTATTCGATGAATGACTGTATTCGATGAATGACTCTATTGTATGAGGGTGCGTATACGCAATAATCGAAGATATTTGTTTTCAACTATCTAAACGCAGCAATGTCTTTGTCAATTATTGTCAATTATGTCAACAATGTCTTTATCATGTAGATTAGTACCCAATCCAAATGACAAGAAACATTATATTGTTCACTATCGTAACCTTCAGCTATACCTATCATTAGGTTTAAGACTCAAGAAAATCCACAAGGCCTTAAAATTTAATCAGAAGCCCTGATTGGAGAAATACATCCAATTTAACAAAGAAAAGAGAAAGTTGGCGAAGACTAATTTTGAGAAGGATTTCTTTAAATTGCTTAATAACGCCGTGTTTGGAAAAACGACGGAGAATCTTCGAAATCGAGTTAATTTTGAGCTAGTGAATTCTTCAAAACGTGCCCTGAAGATGGCGGCATTCCCAGCTTATAGAGCTAGCAGGATTTTTAGCGAAGTTCTGGTGGGTGTCGAACGTGTAAAGAGTTGTATTTTAATGAATCGGCCTATATACATACGTTGGCTTTGCTATCTTAGAACTGCCCAAACTACTCATGTACGAGTACAACTACATAACTACTCCACTACAACCACATAAAGAGCCAACATGGTGAAAAAGCTTCACTTCTCTTCAGCGATACTGATTCATTGACTTATGAAATCCGAACTGCTGATATTTATGAAGATATGAACCAGCATAATCAGCTGTATGATTTTTATGACTATCCCAAGGATCATCCCCTCTTCAGTGAAGACAATAAAAAACGTATTGGATAAAGACGAACTGAATTCAACCCCCATTCAAGAGTTTATAGGACTTAGACCTAAAATGTACTCTATTCTATCATCTGCTGGAGAAAAGAAAAGAGCTAAAGGTGTCTCTACGCTTGTGATTGCACGGAAAATTACACATAGTGATTATAGCCTTCCCGGACGTCCAATTAGTTGCTCATGTCCACTGGATGAGTCGGACGGTCTGGGTCTTCAACACAGTGATTATAGGGCGCGGTAGCCCGGTGGTTTGTGCGCTGGATTTGCACGCTGCCACAACTGCCGCCGTGTTCATGCGGAGTACGATCACGTTAAACATGTGGGTCCGTAAGTCCTTCCGAGAGGATGGTGGTAGAGGAAGGAGGGTACGGTCCCTGTGGATGCCTCCCCCACTGGGTTCCGGTCTAAATTGGGTGGCACTTCCAGGCCGTCCAAACGGTTACCTTACACCTATCTGGTAGGTCGGACGGTCTGGGTCTCATCAACAACAACACAGTGATTGTAGACAGTGCCTGCTGAGTGTTAAACCTACCATGGAAGAGCAGATTAGAATTGATAGCAGCCATCATAAACTATTCACTGTATGCCAGAACAAGGTGGATGTGTCTCCTATTGATGACAAAAGATATTTACATGAGGACGGCATTACAAGTTATGCCTACGGACACATTAAAATAAAAAAATAAAATAAATAAAAAATAGAGATTGTGGCGGTGTATCCTATACACCGGGTGGAGGTGGGCCCACAATTAAAAAAATATATATATTTTCCTAACAGCACCCAATTTATTAAAGAGACATTGCTGCATTTAGATAGTTGAAAACAAGTATCTACGATTATTGGGTATACGTACCCCCATACAATAGAGTTATTCATCGAATACAGTCCTTTATCGAATAGAGATAGTTCGAAAACATGTTTTTGTTTGTTTCTTACAAGTAAAATGCGTGTTTTTGTGAAAAAACGTTAAAAAACAGCACAAGTGTGAAAACCTATGTTAATTCCCATAGAGAAATTAGCACATGTGTGGTTTTTGAAAAGTAATAAACTCACATTTGCGAAAAATTATAAGAAAAAAACTTACATTTACGATATTTTGTTACTAAAAAAACAAAAAGAAAGAAAAAACAATACTTTATACGTAATAAACTCCACGCTCTTCTGTGACGTCATCTTATGGAACTGTGCTGCCTCACACCGACTTCTGAGAATCCCTGCGTTAAAGCATGGGTACAGTGTCTAGAACTATTGGTACAGTGTCTATTCTAGCCACTGTAGCATGGGACTTTAAAACCGCCGCCACCGTTGATGCACTCATTTTATGGCCTCGAAGGGTTTCGGTGGACTCCCCATGTTAAAGTATAGGGTTCCACCGCCACCCAAGTGCCGCAGAACACTCCTATATCAGTAAAATGTAAACAGCAAAATATATAGAATGAGTTGTATTATAATTCCTGTATTTTTTTAACACAAAATAATTTAGTCCATGGAGTCTGCATGGCTGATATGAATGAAATATTAATTGATTTCATAAAGAGAAGGACGATTTTTTTCGATGAAGTTTCAAGCATAGAGTTTAATTTTTTGTAGCTCCATGGTCTTAAACAAAATGCTTAAATAAAATAAATTATTATAGTATTGTGATGAATGAAATGAATGGGAGAAAGTTATGAATGAAATCCTGTTTTTATAGAGAGATCCAGGCGTGTTATTTTTTGTATGACGTCATTTGAATTAATTTCAGTTGTTTTCGATGAAGTTTTCAAATATAATAAATTATCGTAGTATTATGATAATTCTAAAACTATTACCGAGGAATGTATCACATTTTAGAGATGTTTAAACCAGGCAATTTATATTTCAATGCCGTCATTTGAATGAAGTTCATTTTTTCGATGAAGGTGTAAGTTTTCAAATATAATAAATTAATGCAGTATTGCGATAAGTTTCAAAATATTACCGAGGAATGTATTCCATTTTAGACTTGTTTAAATAAAATTGCATTGAAGTTGGAAAGTGTTTCATAATCAATGCTTTAAGCATGATTGACCTTTCTTGTTATTTCCTCATATGCAGCATTGAGAAAGTATTGTTTTAACGAAAATTTTCGATTTCGAGATTTTGATGCTAATATGCGTCTTAAGTCCTTCTGAACACGTTTCGACTATTGGAGCAATGTCCGTCTATCTGTCTGTTTGTATGATGTATGTGGTCGATTTCTTTTGTTCCCGATAGCAGTCACAAATATTAATGGATTTTCACGACACTTTATATCTGGCTTTGTTTTCAAAAAATCTAGAACTATATAGAATTTTTTTAAATTCGATCGCAAACTTTGAATTTTATTTTTAATTTTACATTTTTTTAACGTGTAGCACAAGAACAAAATTTAACATAATCATGAATAAATGGGTGTATATATAACTCAATAATCACGAGACTTAATAGTCTCAATCATTGCTGTGAAAACCAGCCGCGATACATTTTTTTTTCTTGTTCGTGACATCATTTGCCCCTTGGTGAGACAGTTCCCCCCCCACACACACACACACACACCACCACCACCGGGGAATACATTATCAAATATGGTATCAATTAAAGGTTTTTTTCAAGCCCTTTAATGTGAAGGGTTACATGCTATAATTAAAATAATTTGGGCTCACGATACAGATTTTTAGCACTTCCCATAGTTGAAAAGTGTTTATGACTTTGTTCAATCTGTCTGTCTGTCCGTTCGCACGATAACTGACGAAAAAATTATTTTATCAAAATTAAATTTTAGTATGGTGTTGAGACGGTCTGTGGGACATATGGGAATGTGAATGAATAATATCACCCAATTAGTTTTGATCTGAACCCGGGTTGAAAAAATGAAATACGTTTAACCGTATCACACTGGTGCCGTGGCGGAAAAAACCCCGAAACCCGAAAATAATATTTTTCGATACCAACTACTATTTTTTGATAGGCAATGAACCAAAGTATCTTGCCATGTATATAAATGTATTTTATTCAGTATAGCTAGAAGGAAAGACTGATCTTAAACAAGACTTCCACATTCTAGTTGAAATCTTGTTTATTCTAACTAAAATTTCAATATTTTTACCAAAATTTTTGTGGCTATTTATAATTATATGTCTCACGTATTTTCAATATATGTAACCTCAGCTTATTTCTGACATAAATACATTTCGTAAAAACTACTATAAAGCGTAAAATATAGATATATAAATTTTTTTGTTTTCCTTCATTTCTTTAAGCCTATAAAAATAGCTACACGTTCCTACACGCTCTGGATGAGTTATTTCGAAAGCAGATACTATTATGCAACTGTTCTGTGAAAATCAGCTGCAACTTTTTGCAACCTTCACTGTTTCGGCATATTTCATACTTTTTCTGAAGGTCCTGCTCAGCCCTGCATAAGTATCGTTAGTACTTCCAATTGGTCCAGCGACATTGATTTTCATGATAAGTATTTTATTCCTACTTTTAAAACATCAAAGACATATGTTACAACTTTTAAACTTTTCCCATAACAAGACATATTAAATTCTAGAAGGAATTGAATTCTATACTATTGAATTCTATACTTCTAGAAGATTTTTTGGGAACCCCACTATAACGGCCGAAATAACGAAAGTTGACGAAACATTAATAAAAAAAAATGGCTGTTATCTTAGAAACGATTTGCAATAATTTTCAGATTGATGGAGACAAATTTGGAATATATGCTCGAGAAACAGCTAATTTAGCGATTTATATTCTTTCCAAGATATTGAATTTCCGTCAATTAGTCGTCATTTTCATTGATTTAGGGTCATTTTTATCCATTTGCGAGATTTTCGTTTACTTGGAAACATTTAAAAAAGTCGCTAAGATGCGCCATTCTGCCAAATTCGTCGCCAAAATCTCGCTGAGCGTTATAGACGGAGAAATAAGTTATTCTTATAACAGATAAATGACTATTGGCGTTCAAATACAAAAGAATTACTCAAAGTATCTTTTCTCATGGATGGAACAAGCAAGATCCACGAGAATGATGTCACCCAATTTATAGCATGGTATTACATATGAGAAGTGAACATGTTTCGCAACAGTTAATATGTTTTTTTAATTTATCGGATTTTTTGTTAAATTTATTTGAAAAATGTGCAATATCACAAGAACGGTTTATGTAGCATTATAAAGTTTATGTCAACCGTTTTCTAAGGAGAAATTAGGTAAGAAATGTTTAATTGCCTAACTTTATTAAAGGCTTTGAATTTTTGATGATTTTTTTAAAATTTCATTCGAAAATTTAGGGGGGGTTCTGATCATACGATTGTGTTTAAAAACAATAGTCTTCCAGTATTTACGGATTGCAATTTGTATACCAAATTTCATTCTAATCGCTCTATTTGTTCGTGAGATATCGTCTCCACAGTCTCACTGACTCACACACACACACACACACAGACATCCCCTCAAAAATGTTCGATTCATGATCAGGGATGCTTGAAACGTGCTCTCCAGTCGAAAACTCGAATTCGAATTTTAGACCCCGTCACAATACTTTCCTTGTACATTATACTATGTATATAAGGAAAGTAAAAAATAATCTCTGGTGTGAAAAAGTGGAGTTGAGCGGCACTTTTTTCGGCACTAATTTCTCTTGTACACCACGTATGCAGGGAAAGTAAATATTTAGAAAAATGGATTGAAATATGGACATTAGCAAGAACAGCCAAATACACCGGATATGCATCAGAGGATATAACTCTAAAATTGTCAATTACTGTCTTGAGAAAAGTCTTGAACTTCTGCCAAGAAAGTCTTTGACTTTCAAGCAACTTATTCAATCATTCAAAGATTTCAAACGCAGCTTATCATTTGTCATCTTGGAAGAAGTTTCGATTGAAAAGTTCAATATTGCTTGCGTAAATAATGTTATGCTGCTTGACAGAAAATTGCACCATTTCGGCAAACCGAGTTTTAAAGAGCATGGGCACGTGACATCACCTTACGTTTCCAAAACAAAAACAATCTGATGTGGGCAGCACATGCCTTTCCTTATATAATGCAATGAATTTACTACTTTTACAGTAAAAGAAAAATAGGTTTTTCTTATAGTCGATAGTTAAATTCTTTCAAAGGTATTGAAGTTTCGTCAATTAGTCGTTATTTTCATTGATGTAGCGTCATTTTTATCCATTTGGCGAGATTTTCATTAATTTGGCAATATTTAAAGAAAGGCGCCAAGTTGGCAACATTTCGTCAAATTTGTCGTCAAAATCTCGCCAAGCGTTATGGGCAGAAAAATAAGTTATTCTTATAGCTGATAAATGACTATTGGCGTTCAAATACAAATGTATTACTCAAAGTATCTTTTCTCATGAAAGGAACGAGCTGGATCCACGAGAATGATGTCACCACATTTATCGCATGATATTATATATGAAAAGTGAACATGTTTCTCAACAGATAATATTTTTTTTAATTTATGGGGTTTTTGATAAATTTATTTGAAAAATGTACAATATCTCGAGAACGGTTCACTCTAGTGTTCTAAAGTTTATGTCAATCGTTTTCTAAGGAAAATTTACATAAGAAATGTCTATTTCCGTAACTTTATCAAAGGTTTTGATTTTTTGATGTTCTTTTCAAAATTTCACTCGAAAATTTAGGGGGTTCTGAACATTCGATTGCGTTTAAAAACAATAGGCTTACAGTATTCACAGATTGTAATTCTTGTACCAAATTTCATTCGAATCGCTCCATTCGTTCATGAAATATCGTCTCCACAGATTCACTCTGACACACACACACACATACTTTCACACACACATACTTTCACACACGCATACTTTCACATACACATACTTTCACACACACACACATACTTTCACACACACATACTTTCACACACACATACTTTCACACACACACACACAGACATCACCTCAAAAATGTTTGATTAGTGATCAGGGATGTCTTAAACGTACTCTGCCGTCGAAAACTCGAATTCGAATTTTCGACCCCGTCACAATACTTTCCTTATGCATTATGTATATAAGGAGAGTAATACTCGTTTGCTTAGCAGTATTTAAATTTTCATTATTTCTGTATTAAAAATGGCCACTTTAGAAACTTATATTCGCCTTACCTCACATTTTAGTAAGATATATCTAAATTTATCTTCTTTGATGAATATTTTTAATTAACCGGTAAAGTAAATATTAACTTTCATTAAAATATATACACGCGTTTAAGTCAAATCGTTATGTACCTTTCCTCCTTGCTCGCATATACATTGCAGAATTTGCTAGTAAATTTATGCATCTTTAGAATGCTGCTTAGTGACTACGGTAAAAATGAGTAGTAGTATACAGTCACTTAAAATCACTTAAAGTTCACTTTATCAAATGAAATAAATATATAATGTTATTCAAGCATTCTAAATAACTTATTTTCAATACGAAGATAAATTTCGATGTTTAATGAGTTTAGTTTCAATTTTTATTTGCCGTCATCGTCAGTTTACCATTACACGCCATGGAAAAACTAATGCTCTTTTGCCTTTACGTTTCTGCGCATTCTACTGCGCAGGTTGTTTATGGACGCTCGTGCCGATGCTCTATTTGAGAGTGGTGTAAAATCGGGTAACTTCGTGATAATAACTCCACACCTGTAGTGTCAGTAAAGGAAAAGGGATATTTTGGCGTCACATCCCTGCTACAGAGACCTATTAGAACCCGTTGACATACGTTGAAATGATATTTAGAGAAATGGAATCAAAGTTATTTTGTTAACCCCCCCCCCCCTCTCTCTCGATTTTTATTTTCTCATACTATGTAACGCTATGTAATATAGTATGGGGGAAAGTTTCGCGAAAATTTTTGGATTAGAGATTTTGATACTAATATATGTTTTAAGTCTCCCTGAACACGTTTTGACTATTTTTGGAGTTGTGTCCGTCTATCTGTATGTGTGTTGTTGTTGAAACCCAGACAGTCCGACCTACCAGAAAGGTGTAAGGTAACTGTTTGGACGGTCGGGAAGTGCCACCCAATTTTAGACCGGAACCCAGTGGGGGAGGTCCACAGGGACCGTACCCTCCTTCCCCTACCACCAACCTCTCGGAAGGACTTTCGGACCCACATGTTTTAACGTGATCGTACTCCGCATGAACACGGCGGCAGTTTTGGCAGTGGCTGGAATCGAACCCGGGCCTACCGAGTGCAACTCTAGCGCGCTAACCAATGGGCTACCGCGCCCTATCTGTATGTGTGTGGTCGATTTCTTGTGTACATATAATAGCTGCCACAAATATTAATGGGTTTTTTCGAATCTTTATATCCGGCTTTCTTGTCGAAAAATCTAGAATTAGATAGAAATTTCTGAAATTCGAGTGAAAACCTCGAAATTCTGTATATTTTTAACATGTCCGCATAGGACAGAATTTTCCATAATCATACATGAAAGGGTTTATATATGGCTTCATGATCACGAGACAACAGTTTCAACCATTGTTGTGAAAAATAGCCGTGATACAAATGTTTTTGTTCATGACGTTATTAGGCCCTCCCTTAAGGGGTAAGTTACACCCCTTACCCCGGGATTACATTGTTAAGTATTGTATCAATTCAATCCCTTTAAAGTGAAAGATTCCACGCTATAATTGTTATCATTTAGTCCTACGATACCAATTTTTCAAATTTTTTTTGTTTTTCAAATTTTTCAATTTTTCAAATTTTTTCGTGTTGAGCCACACACACGCCAGTTAATTTTTTTAAATCGACGCTACTGCTTTACACAGACATAAAGTTTTAATTAGACAAGTCAGTCATCTGACATAGCTACTTTCCTTATATACAATAATGTATAAGGAATGTATTGTGACGGGGTCAAAAATTCGAATTCGAGTGTTCGACGGGAGAGCACGTTTCAAGCATCCCTGATCACGAATCGAACATTTTTGCAGTGATGTTTGTGCGTGTGTGTCAGTAAGTCTGTGGAGACGACAACTGACGAACGAATGGATCGATTCGAACGAAAATTGGTAGAAAACTTCCAATCCATGAATACTGGAAGCTTATTATTTTTATACGCAATCGAATGTTCAGAACCCCCCTAAATTTTAGAGTGAAATTTTGAAAAAATCGTCAAAAAATCAACACCTCCAATAAAGTTACACAAATAGACATTTCTTATGTAATGTTTCATTAGAAAACGATTGACATAAATTTTAGAACGCTAACATAAACCGTTCTCGAGATATTGCACATTTTTCAAAAAAATTATCAAAAAGTCATATAAAATTAAAAAATATATATATTTCCTACTGAGAAATACGTTCACTTTTCATATGTAATACCATGCGATAAATTTCGCGACATCATTCTCGTGGATTTAGCTCGTTCCATTCATGAAAAAAGATACTTTGAATAATACTTTTATATTTGAACGTCAATAGTCATTTATCTGCTGTAAGAATAACTTATTTTTCCGTCCATAACGCTTGGCGAGATTTTGGCGACGAATTTGATTGAATGTCGCCAACTTGGCGACTTTTTTAAATGTTGCTAAATTAACGATAAACTCGCCAAATGGATAAAAATGACGCTAAATCAATGAAAATGATGACACATTGACGAAAATTCAATATCTTGGAAAGAATATAAATATCTACTATAAAAATAATCTATTTTTTTTACTGTAAAAGTAGTAAATTTGTTGCATTATATAAGGAAAGTCATGTGCAGCCCACATCAGATTTTTTTATAGCGATGCTACTGCTTTACATAGGCATAGATAAAGTTTTAATTAGGCGAGCCAGTCCTATGACATAAATTTGAACTTAAAGCAGAACAGATCTCATATTTTAGCCTGCCAAAGACAGGGAAGCTTCAAAAAAATGTAATTACAATATTTCTTAATAAGTCTTATTTGTTTATGTGAACCTAGAATTGAAAATAGTCGTCTTAATTGAAAACTGGCACAATTAGGTTCTGTTCCATGCTTGATACTATAAATGTGCAAAGCCTTAGCGGTAGACAATTATACTTTAATTGATTTAGCTTCAAGAAAGTACGATAATCGTGATTTAGTCACAAGTCGAGGTTTCATCGGTAAAGACCCTCGAACCAAGGAATCTGATGTGGACAGCATATGACTTTCTCTGCAGACTCATATTCACATCAACTTTATTTCCTCAATAATTCATTAAATTGAGTTTAATTGTACAAAATTGCACATATAATTATCTTAATTTACACTTAATTTGCACTTTTAATTCATCTTTCGTTCTCATTTGGTAAATTGACTTATTTTCAAAGGTGGCGTAACGAAAATACGAAAAACTAATATATCTCGAGAACGGCTTGTCCTAGTGTGATGGGGTTCGTCTTATTCTTTTCATCGTCAAAAATTACGTACAAACCAAGCATTTAATGGATATATTTGAGCATACGTAGTCTTTTAATTTAGATTTTGCGGGTCATTTTGCAAAAAAAAAACAAAAAACAAAAAAGGCAGGTTATTTTTTCCGAATCGTACTGAAATATAATCAGCAGCAGGGTCACCCACAAGCCCTACCGACTTACCTACCAAATTTTATTAAATTCGATCCATTAGTTTTTTTAGTTAAAGTGGATACATATATTGCACAGACAGACAGACACACACACACACAGAAGTCACGCTATAAATGGTTTTTCCGTATTCTAGAGGTCTCAAAACGTGTATGTTGAAAACTGCTGAAAACTCCATCTGTTGAAAACTCGAGTTGCGATTTTCGGTATGATTCCAATACGTTCCCTATACAGTACCATGCATTGCAGGGAGAGTAATAACCAATAATGTTTAGACCCAAATTGAGTGGCAAGTTTTGCATATTATATAGATGTTGTTAATTTATTATTACTGTATTATTATTAACTGAATGAAAAGTCAATATCAGAGAAAACAAAATAAGAAAAATACTTTTTGAAATTAGAGCATTCAGCCACAACTATGTGTTTTCTTCCATGTGTATATTAATTAAAACAATTTAAACTTATACCTAAATGGAACATTTCGGATTATTGCATTTGGTATGTTTATGAATGTTCAATTTGTTAGTTTAGTTGTTTTGTCTCCAAGAAGGTTAAAAGGATGTTATTAGTGGGTGATATTTTTAATTGTAGTACACAGTATTTTTTTTTTAAATTGGTGAATATTAAATTTTAAAAGTGCTATACACACTAATTCTAATCATACCATGCATTCAAATTTACTTTGTAACGTATTTCAAGGTTACATAATTCAAGGATGATAGTAATCTCTATATTTTGAATGCAATCAATTTTAGAATCCCCTTGAAAAAATCCTGCAAACGCCCTAGGAAAAACACATGGAAAAGTTATTTTAACAACAGTATTTTTCCTGGATCATTTTCGTCCGAATTCTTTAAATATTAGTCTTATAAATGTTTTTTTTTTATGAGAGTTATAAAACAAAAATGCCACTTAAATATGGATGTTTGATACTCTTATTGATCTTATTCCTTTTAGAATAATTCTACAAGCGATGCGAATTTGGATTTTGCCGGTGAGGATCACGATGTACGTCTTTTCTGTGATGCCATTGGTTGCCTCCCTGAGTTCCAACATGAACTGGCCAATCAGGAGAATGAGCAACGTTTCGGGCGACATCATGTTAGGTGCCCTCTTCCCCATACATGAAAGAAATGCTAAGTACGAGTGTGGAAGGTTGCAGGTAAGATTTCTGTAGAAATTGAGCTTTTTAAATAGCGGAAATCTCGCTTTATACTGAGCTTCGAACGGGTGCAATCATGAAGTTAGAGAGGAGATAAAACTCCTACGGATGAAGCGCTTGAAAATTCCTTAACTCTTTGAGAATTATATCTAGGTGTGGCTATTGCTAGTAAAGCGCCCTATGTTTCCATTTGACACAATAGAAAGGTATAGTATTGAGTATATGTATTGAGTATTTTTAAATTAAGATTCCCTAATTATCAGTATAATTAATCAGTATTTTTTCACAGTTATAAGACAGTTCAGAGTATAGAGAGATAAAAATAAATCGAAAGGCAAAAATAATTTTGAATACGTAGGAATATTTCTTATTTTTTCAATTCTAATTTGCTTGGCGCTATTAATTTATTTATACAAAATTGTCAGTTTAAATAAATATTTTAAGCCTTTCACTATAGAAATACATACAATGCAGGGGCGCTTATCTTATCACAGCGCCACCTGAATTATTGTCTCAAACGATATTGGCATTTTCTCAGTATGGAGTTTTCACTCCTCACTTTTACCCCCCATGGTTAAATGATAATTTATTACTAAGTTAAAAAAGTTTTATTTCCCCAGTTTGAACGAGCATATGAAATAGAAGAACTGAATAAAAAATCTGAAGTGAGCAGTACGTGACTTTCCCTGCAGACTCAAATTCATTTTCTCTTTATTTCTTTAATAATTCATTAAATTGAGTTTAATTGCACAAAATAACACTAAATTTGCATTTTTAATTGAATTTCTGTTTTTATTTGGTAATTGGATATTTTTCCGAAAATGCCATTACTAAATGAGAAAAATCTCAAATATCTCGAGAACGGTTAGTTCTAGAATAATAGAGTTTTTCTTACTCTTTTCCTCATCGAAAATTGCGTATAAAACAAGCATTTAATTGATATGTTTGAACATACGTAGCTTTTTTTTAGATTTTTACGATTTTTGAGGGCGATTTCGTAAAAGAAAGGCATATTGTTCTTCTTCGAATAATGCCAAAATCTAATCAGCACCATCCCACAAGTAACTTATCTACCAAATTTTATGAAATTTGGTCAATTTGTATTTTAACTAGAGGCATGACATTTTTGCAGGCCATTTTGTAAAAAAAGGCAGGTTGTTCTTTTCCGATAAATACCGAAATCTAATCAGCACCAGAGTATCGTACAAGTAGCTTATTTACCAAATTTTGTGAAATTTGGTCAAATAGTATTTTAGCTAGAGTGGATACATAAAATTTTTACGGGTCATTTCGCAAAAAAAGGCGGGTTCTACTTTTACGAATCGTACCAAAAACTAATCAGTACCAGGGTCATACCCAAGTAACTTACCTACCAAATTTTATAAAATTCGGTCCATAAGTTTTTGAATTAGAGTGGATACATACATTGCGCAGACACACAGACAGACAGACAAACAGACACACAGACAGACAGACACCACACAGACACATACACAGACGTCACGCTAAAATAGTTTTTTCGTATTCCAGAGGTCTCGACACGTGTAGATCCGTAGAAAACTCGAGTTGCGATTTTCGTCATGATTCCAATACTTTCCCTATACATTACCATATATCTGCAGGGAAAGTAAAAATCTGATGTGGGCAGCACGTGACTTTTCCTGCAGACTCAAATTCATTTTATCTTTATTTCTTTAATAATTCAATAAATTGAGTTTAATTTCACAAAATAACACTGAATTAATTTATTTAAATTTTTATTATTATTTTGTAACTGGAAATTTTTTCAAAGGTGGAGTAACAAAAATGCAAAAAACTCAAACATCTCAACGGTTAGTCCTAGAGTAATAAGGTTGTTCTTATTTTTTTTCTCGTCAAAAATTACGTATGGAACACGCATTTAATTGATACATTTGAGCACACGTAGTCTTTTATTTTAGATTTTTGCAAGCTTTGCGTACCATTTCGTAAAAAACGGCAAGCTCTACTTTTTCAAATTGTACCAAAAGCTAATTATCACCAGAGTATCCCACAAGTGACTTATCTATTAAATTTCTATGAAACTTGGCTAATTCGCTTTTCAGCTAGAGCGTATACATCGATTTTTGCGGGCCATTTAGCAAGAAAAGGCAGATTCTTTCATACCGAACCATACCAAAATCTAATCAGCACCAGGGTCACCCACAAGTGACTTACCTACCAAATTTTATGAAATTCGGTCCATTAGTTTTTCAGCTAGATTGAATACATACATTGCACAGACAGACAGATACACAGACACATAGACAGACGTCACGCTAAAAATGGTTTTTTTCGTAATCTAGAGGTATCAAAACCGTGCAGGTTCGCCGAAAACTCGAGTTGCGATTTTCGACATGATTTCAATACTTTTTCTATACATTATCATATATTACAGGGGGGAAAAATCTGATGTGAGCAGCACATGACTTTCCCTACAGACTTATATCCACGTTCCCTTTATTTTAAATAAATTTAATTAACTTTTAATTCAATTTTCGTTCTTATTTGGTAACGACTTATTTTCAAAGGTGGCGTAGAGAAAATACGAAAAAACCAAAATCTCGAGAACGACTAGTCCTAATGTAATGAGGTTGGTCTTATACCTTTTCTCGTTAAAAATTACGTATAAAACAAGCATTTAATGTATATATTTGTGAATACGTAGTTTTTTATTTCAGATTTTTGCGATTTTTACGGGCCATTTTGCAAAAAAGGCAGCTTATTTTTTTCCGAATCGTACCAAAATCTAATAAGCACCAAGGTGGCCAACAAGCGACTTATCTACCGAATTTTGTAAAATTCGATCCATTAGTTCTACAGCTAGAGTGGATATACAGTCTTTTGCGGGTCATTTAGCAAAAAAAGACGGGTTCTTTAACCCCGAATCGTCCCCAAAACTAATCACACCAGATTCGCCCACAAGAGACTTACCTACCAAATTTTATGAAGTTCGGGCAATTACTGTTTTAGTTAGAGTTGATACAATATCTGCACAGACAGACAGACAGACAGACACACAGACAGACAGACACACAGACAGACACACAGACAGACACATACACAGAGGTCATGCTAGAAATAGTTTTTTCGTGTTCTAGAGGTCTCGAAACGTGTAGATCCGTCGAAAACTCGAGTTGCGGTTTTTTGCATAATTCCAATACTTTCCCTATACATTACCATGTATTGCAGGGAACGTAAAAACTGCAAAAAATATTTATTTAATCCATGATTGGATAAGTAGGAAAGAAGGTATGAGTTGTGACAGAGGTCATATCAAATAATCTAAGAATAAAGCATCCTGTTGAAACGTTTTCCACCAATATTCTGTCAGAAAACAGGATGCTGGAAATGTTTTCTCATCTGCTACGGTAACTGCTGATTTGAAAAGAAATAAATTAGATAGACTTTCATTGTTGAGAAAGAATATGAAATCTGTGGAAGAGACCGCAGTTCATGGAAGACCATTGAGAGGTTCCTTTTGCAAAAAATGCTTGGGCTAAAAATGCTTGGGCAATAAATAGTTGAACTATAATTTCAGCTCGTAGTAGGGCGTTAGCCAGGCAGGGGCCACAGGGGGCTGAGCCCCCTAAAAGGTATACTCAGCCTTCCTGATAAAAAAATATTTAAATTTTAGCAGTGGTATGGAATTTCATACAATATGTCATCCCAAAGTTTACACGAAAAACTACTTTTTCAGAATTTTTTTGTAAATTATTTCGTTTTGTATAGTACAGAAATAAGAATTTTAGTTCTGGTTACATTGATGATCATAAATTTATTTACATATTTAATTTTAAAATATTCAATAAAGTTTCAAAATCTAAATTTTCACTGTTAGGCATTCTGGAGTTATGTATTATCAACTGATATTACTCTACAACCTATAACTCTAAAACTGAGTTATATAGAGTTTTATCATGCTATACCTGATAAGCAGTTAGAATTAATATTATGTGAGGTACTGTATTTAGTTATAATAAAAATGCTTTTTTAATACAGCGATTTATTTAAGGACTAAAATTTATTACTTTAGTGCATTTCTAAACACCCCCCCCCTCAAAAAAAATGTTCAGCTAACCCCTCCAATCATGCTTTTAACCCCCCCCCCTTGTAATTCACACCAGCCCCTCTTGGATATTGTTTCTGGCTACTGCCCTGGCTCATAGGTGTTAGTAATTGAGTTCGCAGGAAAAAAATTGGAAGAAGAGGAGTATACAGGGTGTCCCATCAAGACCGCCCAAACTCTGCACAGCCAGATTCCTCGCTTGGAATACATAAAAATTGGCCAAAGAACTGTACCTCTACTACCCATAGTTTTCGAGAAAAATGCGAGAGAAAAGTATGACGTCATATCCGGTGTACGAAAAAACAACTTTACTGGAAACATGAACATCGGTATTTGTATATGTTTACGTAGGAAGATGTTCAAAATGTCCACCGCGCATATCGAGGCATGCATGCGCGAGCCGTGGAATGGCATTGGCATTTATGACTGCGCCCTTTTGCAGAAGCGTGCTGTCCACAAAAGTACACGCAGCATGAAAACGATCAACTAAGTCAGGTAAGTAACGAAGACGAGCAACTAAGTCAGGTAAGTAACGAAGACGAGCAACTAAGTCAGATAAGTAACGAAGACGAGCAACTAAGTCAGATAAGCAACGAAGACGAGTAGAAGACGAGCAGAAGACGAGCAACTAAGTGTAGTAACTAAGTCTCGATCTTCGAGAAGCAATCAAGTGATTCTAGCTCTTTGGTTTCGATAGACCAATTCCTTCAGATGGCCCCATAGGAAGAAATCCAAAGGTGCCAGATCTGGCGATCGTGGCGGCCATAAAACCGGACCCCTTGTCCAATCTAGCGGCCTGGGTATTTCATATCCAGCCAATTACGTGCAGGAGAGCTGAAATGCGCCGTAGCTCCATCATGCTGGAACCATAGGCCATGTATTGTCTCTAAGGGTATGTCATCTAGGATGTACGAGGTGGACATTTTGAACATCTTCCTAGGTAAACATATGCAAATACCGATGTTCATGCTTCCAATAAAGTTGTTTTTTCGTACACCGGATATGAGGTCATACTTTTCTCTCGCAATTTTCACGAAAACTATGGATCGTAGAGGTACAGTTCTTTGGCCTATTTTTATGTATTCCAAGCGAGGAATCTGGCTGTATAGAGTTTGGGCGGTCTTGATGGGACACCCTGTATATCAGATGCCCAAAACGCTGTATTCAGAGCAGGGGAATATTGAGCAATCTATGATTTATTAAATTCCTATTTTTTAACAGTTTTCTTGTTCCTTAATACGATATTTTAGATTACGTCTAAATTAGATAACATATCAAAGCCCACACTGCCAAGAAATACTGCAAATGACTCAACTGTTAAACATACTTATATGATCTTTAAAATTGGACTTATTAAAAGGTGTAAACACAATTAATTTTTATTAAAAAGCATAAACACAGAATTGAAAGTGAATTTTGTAAGGAATTCAGCAGTTCTCTGAATGGTTGTTGGATAATAACGGTTAAATGATAATCTCAGTAAAATTTGTTTGATCTTCATTCTGAGGTTTCTATTTATCCCCCAACATTCTTTGTTTTTCTTCTTAATTTTCTCGGTTTTTAATTATTGGCATAGGAGGGGGGGGGGGATGTTTCTGTTTTACATAAGGCTTCTCTTCATAGAATTTTTTCTTTCCCTGCAATATAAGGTAATGTATAGGGAAAATATTGGAATCATGCCGAAAATCGCAACTCGAGTTTTCGACGGATCTACACGTTTCGAGACCTCTAGAATACGAAAAAACTATTTTTAGCGTGACATCTGTGTGTGTGTCTATCTGTCTGTCTGTCTATGCAATGTATCTATCCACTCTAACTCAAAAACTAATGGATCGAATTTCATAAAATTTGGTAAGTCACTTGGGTGTGACCCTGGTGCTGATTAGTTTTTAGTACAATTCGGGATAAAAGAACAGCCCTTTTTTGCGAAATAGCCAGCAAAAACTGCCTGTATCCACTCTAACTGAAAAACTAATGGACCGAATTTCATGAAATTCGGTAGATACGTCGCTTGTGGGATACTCTGTTTCTGATTAGATTTTGGTACGATTTGGAAAAAAGTAACCTGCTTTTTTTTGCGAAATGGCCAGCAAAAATCGTTAAAATCTAAACTAAAGGTCTACGTATGCTCAAATATATCCATTAAATGCTTGTTTTATACGTAATTTTTAACGAAGAAAAGAATAAGGCCAACCCCATTACACTAGGACTAGCCGATATACTTTAGTTTTTTCGTATTTTTTCTACGCGACCTTTGAAAATAAGTTAAGTTACCAAATGAAAACGAAAATTGAATTAACAGTGAATTAAATTTAATTAAAATAAAGAGAACGTGGATATAAGTCTGCAGGAAAAGGCATGTGCTGCCCACATCAGATTTTTTTATATTGTGACAACATTTAGTTCCTTATAAAGCTGATGCTTTTCAATTGATAATGAAAAGGCTGTAGTGTATCTATTTAATGTTCTCCCAACAAAACATGTTGTATCATAAGTCCATTTTAAATCCGTTGCCATTTAAACTTTTGTTTCGTGCAGGATGAAGGCATTCACCAGCTAGAAGCGCTTCTGCTAACCATCAACAAGATCAATGCCGATCCAGCAATACTTCCCGGCGTCAAACTAGGTGTCTTGGCACTTGACAGTTGTGATTCAGCTGCATACGCTCTGGAACAGACTCTGGATTTCATCAAAGGATTCATCGCCAGAAACAACGCCAACCTCGAACGCCAGTTTAGATGCGGCGATGGAACGGTGCCTAGTTACAGAAATGGCAGTTTTGACAGAGTTGTAGGTATTATTGGAGGACAAAGTTCTTCGGTTTCCATACAGTTGGCCAACTTATTGAGACTATTTCGAGTTCCACAGGTATGTTTATATATGGTAATTGATCATTTTCAGAATTATAATGTGTTAACAATTTAGGGAATTATTTACATCAGTAAACGCCTCAACTAAGTAAAGATGTTCGACGTAGAGGTCTGCGCAGGCTCGAACCTAGGATTTTGACCTAAAGCCCAGCTCATAATCCACGTAGTGTGATCTGCAGTTAAAGCTGATAGACTGAACTGTGTTGATAGACCAAACTGTTAACAGTGTAGTCTATCTATTTCTCCAACGCTTCACATACTCAGAAATCTGATTGTTGGTTCTTAATCTTCAGTCTGGCTTGGAATCTTGTTGTGAGTGGAATGCAGAAAAGAAGCAGAATATGTCATCAATTGAGGCGCTGTTTGCCGAACGCACGTGTGTCGCAGTAAAAAAAAATCTGATGTGGGCAACACATGACTTTCCTTATATAATGAAATTAATTTACTACTTTTACAGTTAAAAATTTTTTTTATTCTTATAGTAGATACTTATATCCTTTCCAAGATATTGAATTTTCTTCAATGAGTCGTCATTTTCATTGATTTGACGTTATTTTTATCAATTTGCCGAGATTTTTGTTAATTTGGCAACAATTAAAAATGTCGCCAAGTTTGCGACATTCCGCCAAATTCGTCGCCAAAATTTCGCCAAGCGTTATGGACGGAGAAATAAGTTGTTCTTACAGCAGATAAATGAGTATGGGTGTTCAAATACAAAAGTATTAGTCAAAGTATCCTTTTTCATGAATGGAACGAGCTAGATCTACGAGAATGATGTCACCCAATCTATCGCATGGTATTACATATGAAAAATGAACATTTCTCTCAATAGGAAATATTTTTTTTTATTTTATATAACTTTTTGATAATTTTTTGAAAAATGTGCAATATCTCGGGAACGGTTCATGTTAGCGTTCTAATATTTATGTCAATCGTTTTCTAATAAAAAATTACGTAAGAAATGTCTATTTTCGCAATATTATTAGCGGTTTTGATTTTTTGAAGATTTTTTCAAAATTTCACTCGAAAATTTAGGGGGGGTCTGAACATTCGATTATATATAAAAAGAATAGGCTCCAGCGTTTACGGATTGTAATTTTTGTACCAAATTTCGTTCGAATCGGTCCATTCGTTCGTCAGTTATCGTCTCCACAGACTTACTGACACACACACACATACTTTCACACACACACACACACACACACACATACTTTCACACACACACACACACAGACATCACTTCAAAAGTGTTTGATTCGTGCCCTCCCGTCGAAAACTCGAATTCGAATTTTCGACCCCGTCACAATACTTTCCTTATACATTATGTATATAAGGAAAGTAACAAAGAAGAGTAGGCCAGAATAATACCCCAACATTTGTGTAGATTTCATCAATGTATAGGTCTCCTTCATTTCGCGGTCGTGGCAATTCCTCCTTTTCTTCTTTTAAAGAGAAGTGAGAATGCAAGTTCTTCAATAAATTCAGATCAAAAGCCTTTTGACCAAGTGTCCATACCTGCAATAGTAAAATAGAACGTAAATTTTACTCAAATACTCAAAAAGATAACAAAATGTTGAGTAATATGTTCAACCCTATGGACTGAAGACTCTGCTGTAAGGCAACGCCATACTAAGGATGGGTTGCTATTAAATTAGCTGCTAATTTAACACTGCTAACGCCAAATAGCAGTTGCTAACAGCTAACATCGATTTCGCAAAACTGTTAAAAATAGCAAATGCTTTTTCCTTCGGTACTAGCTGCCGATCACTAACAGCTAGAGCTCGAAACCCCTGTTGTACAAGTGTAATACGTATAAAAGAGCTTCGCCAGTTGTTCGTTCATGCTCACCAACCCACGGAGTTAGTTTTGCAGGCTCGTTCACCCCTTACACACGTAGGGGTGGGTATCCCTTCTGCGCCCTTCTTAGACGCACACATTCACAAGCTTACGCTCAGTCATTATTTTCATAAAACAAGTACATTCCTATGTTGGGTCCAAGACGGGCTAGCCCGATAAGTTTAAAAAAGATACTATATATCATAAAATAAAAACTGCCTACTAAAATTGGACTTTTAAACTGAGCCAGAACAACCGGCCGGCAGATCTGAGGGAATTACCACAGCACAAACGATTTGGCTGCAAGCCGCGCCGAACACATCAGCTTGGCCTTTCAAATTCAGACTGTTTAGGCGGATCGGAAAACCAAACTGTACGTCTATGGTCCATCCAAGCCCTGTCGGATCCACAGATTACATTTCTTTTAGAACGTTTCAAGCCGGACCGAGATCCACCTGAAGAGTCTGAATATCTTAGTTCTAATCCAGAACGGACTTGACGAAATCTGTTCTTTGAAAGTTTAACATATGAAAGTACGAACATTTATCGTCAGTTTTATCACTAAATATAAAAAAATAGTGAGTAACTCTATTATTCGTTATAGATTGGTGTGAAGCGTTGCTCTTTTCGCATTCTTTGAATGGGAAATATTGATGATGTCTGTCGATGATTGTGTGTGACAGTTGCATAAGGTACACAGGAGAATGTTTAAATGATTTCTGGTTTTTTAAAAACATTTTATTTTATTTCTTTAAGTATAATAATAGTAATAATCATAATAAATATTATTATATTTATTATTATTATTATTTTGGAAAATTACACAGTTTTAAAATATTAATAGACTACAGTTTATTTCATCTGAATCAGACAACAAACGACGAAGCCACAAACGATTTGCAATTGCTCCACGCAAGCGATTCTCGCATACCGGCGTATTTTGATGCACAGATGTCGCATATCTTAAATTTGAATTTATTACACAATCCTACTAGAAGAATACAGCTTAAAGTGTCCCTTTGCGGGCGTGGCCCTGGCTTGCTAGGTGGAGATTTCGCTCGTCTCCGTCGGCGCTTCTCTTCTGGACTGGTGGCGGCTGGTCGAGTTCGGCTGGACGGTGGCAAACTGCCCCTTGGTATCCCGGGCGGTGCGTGTACTGCGTGGTGGAGTCGACGACGCTCTCGGTCCGGTGGGGTGGTGTTGCCCGTTGTCGGAGCTGGTGTTGGGGATCAATCTTAATCAATAAATTTCGAAGTTTTTGTTCGAATTTAAAAACAATTCTAGCTAGTTCTATATTTTTTTATAACAAAGCCGGATATAGAGTTTCGTGAAAATCCATTAACATTTGTGGCTGATGTCGTGTACACAAGAAATCTACCACAGACATCACTCCAAAAGTAGTCAAAAGGTGTTCAGGAGGTTTTAGAACATATATTGGCATCAAAATCTTGAATTTGAAAATTTCCATGAAAACAATATTTTCTCTACATTACATAGTATGAGAAAGTAAAAATATTTTGCAGGAAGTTTTGGGGATCGTGCCGGTATTGGCACCCTTGGCACCCATAGGAGAGGGCAAGGGGGGTACTGGCCCTCTTCTATACATTCAAGGTCACAAAGTAAGACATCAAGCTAGTTGATATTGTATGTCTAATCCATTAGCCCCGCCAACCCTGTAAAATGTTCTATGGGCGTCTACACATGTTGTGTCCGGATTTTATTACAGTGTTTATATTTTACTAATGTATTTTATAATTTTTAGGATTTTTTTTTTCTTTTTTTCCCCCCATACAACCAATGACCGTTTTGGGTGGTATAGCGTACCCCAGGGGTATTGAAATTGAACTTGAGAAACGCTGCTTTAAACCAGATGATTTCAAACATTTCAGATCGCGTACTCCTACGACTTACTTTTTTTACATCGCGTACCCCTAAAAACTATGTTTTACATTTTGTATCCGTAAGGTAAACACAGGTGCGATTTTTTTTTGTTCTAAACGAATACTCTAAGAAAATAATATTCATATAGTCATAATATTGCTGTTGTCCTAATCGTATAAAAATGCAAATTAAAATTTAATTAATTTTCTTTTTCTTCCTGTCAATATAAAACTTGTCTTTAAAAAATTAAAATAAAAATACGAAATACTTTTTTGGCCTTTCTTGGCTTTCTCTCCTCACGTACCGATTGACGTACCCCCTTGGGGTACGCGTACCGCATTTTGGAGACTACTGCTCTTAACCATATAATATCGGGACAGTAGGCGATTTTCATGTCACGCTAAAAAAAAATTTATCACGCTATAATGAAATTTATATTCCGTGATATAAAACTATTTCTACCTTTAAACTTAAGAATCTATATTTGCGTTGCAAAAATAGCTGGAGAACATGTATTTTCGTAACATATTGACAGTTATATTTCTTACGTTAAATAAACTGTGCAGGATTTCGTCCAGGTTAAGCAAATATTTTGATCCAGGAGACAAAATATATGAAGAAAAATGGCGTTTCTGTATAAAGACTATTATTGACGGCTCTGATTGATGATTGTTTGACCAAGAATATATATATGTACTTCTATTTATATCACAATCAGTATCGGGAAAAAAAATTGATGTGGGCAGTTCTAGGCTTTCCTTACTGGTTAAAATGTGATTTATTTTTACTTTCTTATGCGTAGCATTGAGAAAGTACTGTTTTCACGGAATTTTTCGAATTCGAGATTTTAATGCGAATGTGTGATTTAAGACCTCCGGAACACGTTCTGGCTTTTTTTGGAATATGATGTCCGTATGTCTGTCTTATGTCGATTTCTTGTGTATTGCCACAAATATTAATGGATTATTACGCAACTTTATATTCGGCTTTGTTATCAAAAAATTTAGAACTAGATAGAATTTTTTTTAATTCGAGCGAAAGCATTTTTTAACATGGCATTTTTAACTACATATACATGCACGCACACACGCACACACATACACACACACACACACACACACATATATATATATATATATATATAATAATAGAAGTTTGAAAATCCAATGAACGAAAAGTAAGAAGATGTAACACGATAAACCTAACTTTTTAAAAACTTTATATATATATATATATATATTTTTTATATAACTAACTTTTTATATATATATATATATATATATATATATATATAATTCTCGGGTATATATTACAAGCAAAAATAAAAATCTTCAATTATATATATATATATATATATAATAATAATAATAATAGTTGAAAATCCAATGATAGAAAAGAGAGAAGTTGGAACTCAAAAAAACCTAACTTTAAAATATGCCTATATATATATATACATACATATAAAATTTTTAATTACCGTAGCATACTAAAAAGATAAGGAATCTATGCAGTAATGCAAGTGTAAAAAATAAGTAAATAGGAATGACAATGCAAAATACATTTAATTTATTGCGCAAATACAGCTAATAAATAAAATGATTTCAATAATAATAATAGTTTGAAAGTCCAATGTAAGAAAAGTGAGAAGCTGTAACTCGAAAATCCTAACTTTCTAACAAGCCTACAAAATCAAAGTATAAATCTGCAAATCTACAATAAAACGGAAAAAAATTATACATACATTATACATACACACACACACACACACACGCGCACACACACACACACACATATATATATATATATATATATATATATATATATTGTTTGTTTTTTGTTTGTCTTCAGCTTGATGACTAGAAGTTTGCATTTTTATTTTTCACTTGATGATTCTCTGTTTGATTCTTTTCTTGTGTGTTGTCGATTTGGATTCCGACTTTACAAGTATATCCTTGCTTTTACTACTTCGGATTGGTGTCCATCTGTTCCTTGTTCGGACTGCTATGTGCGTCTTTTGCTTTGACGTTTGTACGGAGATTGGCCTCAGGTATTTTTCGGCTCCGGGAGTGTTTCCTAAGGAGTGAAAGTCGACTTTTAACCGGGGAACTAGGGGCCACCACCCCCCTAGGCCTATACAAATTTCCCTGTTGGCTTTTCTCCACCCCTTTTTGAGATTTCTTTTGTAGCACTTTTCTCATTTAATATATATATATATATATATATATATATATATATATATATATATATATATATATATATATATATATATATATATATAATATATATATATATATATATATAATATATATATTATATATATATATATATATATATATATATATATATATATATTATATATATATATATATATATATATATATATATATATATATATATATATATATATATATTGCTCAATATTGATATCAATCTTCAATTATATATATATATATATATATATATATATATAATTGAAGATTTTAATTTACTTGTATTATGTATACCTGGGATTGATCATTTATTGAAAAGTTCTGTATAGTAAAAATGAATATATATATATATATATATATATATATATATATATGTACTGGTAGTATCATTGTATGCATATATGTCAAATTTTGTACTGTGCCATGTTAAGAAAATATAAAACTTCGAATTCCATAAAATTCATTCTAGGCCTAGATTTTCCTTTAACAAACCGGAACATCTATAATATTTGTGGGAGCTATTGTGTACACCACAAACAGACGACAGACGAACGAACAGCCATCACTCTAAAAATAATAGTCGAAGCACATTCAGTAGGTCCTAAAACTTACATTGGCACCAAAATCTTGAAATCGAAAATTTTCGTCAAAACAATACTGTATACTAGCTATATTCCCCAGTAGTAAAAATAAACTGTAAGATAAACCCGAACATTACTTCCACCCACTGCAAAGCAATAAATTGCTTTTTCCTCAATGAGAACCGTTCCGAAGTTCAACCATCTTCTAGAATGACTCAGTCCGGAATTCGAACTCTTCCGTCTCATTTTTTTGCATTAACTTTTTAGTCTTCATATCCTGGACGGGGATTCATTCCGGTTCGCAACAGGTTTGCACCGTGCTGCCGACCCTCCGTCCCTGGCACCGATACGGATTCGGGAAATTCAGGGTCATTTTCCGGACCGGAAAATAAGTTCTATACAAAGGGAAAGTGCGCTTTAGAATAAACATGTTTTATTCCGAAATTCAATTTCCGTTGCATAATGCGTTGACAATTCGTTCCTTTCTTGTTCCTGTTTAAGCTTCGACTAAATTTGAGGAAGGATTGTTTTGGTTGTTGACAGTTCAAATGAGGAAGAGTGATGGAAGTGAGGGGGGGGGGGGGGATAGAAAGACAAGTTTTGTTACCTTCCGTACATACGTAGTATAAGGCTGTAGTTCTTCAGTTTTACTGTATATGACACACCATGAAGTTAGAAAGAAAGGAGCTAAATCTCCTGTGGATGAAACGCTTGAAAATGCCATAATGCTTTGAGAATTATATCTAGGTGTCGCTAGTGTTAGTAAAGTAGTTGCTATTGTTAGTTGACACAACATCAAGGCGTAGTATTTTGTATATGTATTTTTGATTATTTTTAGATTAAGGACTCCCTAATTATGATCGTAATTAACCAGTATTTTTTCATAGTTGTAGGATCGAGTACAGAATATATAAAGATAAAATAAATTAAAAAGGTAAATAATTTTGAATGCGTATATCCTTTATTGTTTCGGTTCTAATTTCCATTGCGCTAATAATTTATTTTTACAAAATGGACAATTTAAAAGCATATTTTAAGGCTTTCGCTATAGAAGTACATACAATGCAGGACTAATTATCTCACAGCTAGCGCCACCTGAATTATTGTCTCTAACTACGATATTGGCGTTTTCTTACTCTCACAGCAAAGACCGTCACATGTGTGACAGTGACGTTGTAGTCACGTGACAACTGGGTCACAATGTGACATCATATTTGTGACTTCTATGCCACTTACGTATTAGTAACTTTGTAACTTTATTGTGACTAACAGTAACAACGTAACAATGTGCCGACACGTAACAATGTGCCGACTTGTGAACATTGTGACTTGTGGAAACACTGATATTGCTGTGACTATATTTTATGATGTTTCTGCGACTGACCAGAGAAGCTACAATGTGACCTCGCATTTGTGACTTGTATCTTACATTTTATATTGGTAACTCTGTGACATTGCTGTGACTATATTTTGTGACGTTTCTGCGACTTAATAGAAACGTTACAATGTGACATCACATTCATGACTTGTATGGGACATCGCTTATTGGTGGCATTATGACACTGCTGTGACTATATTTTGCTGACATTTATACGACTAAAGAAAAATGTCACCTCCGTGTTCTCAGTTCAAACACTGCATTTTTTTTTAAATTTTTACTCCTGCCTCGAAAATTCTTCGAGGTATATATTTTAAATATAATTGTAATTATCATACTTTTTGCAAGGGGGGGGGGGGGATATAAATTTATTATTTAATTTTAATTTCAAATCTGGTCTGCTCAAATGATGTCAAGTTTACATATATTGGCGCATACCTAAGGTTGAAGTTTTGGATGCTAGGAACTCCTATCAGATTAAATCGAAGGCTTGGTAAGAGCATAGATTTAAAATAGTTAAAACTTTATCGAGTTCGCTATTCATGTAAGCTTCAAAAGCTGTTTTTCCCTACAGGTAAGCTCCAAAAAGCTTACCCAAAGCATTATCTTCAAGAAGGGTGAAGGCTTACATGACATAAAATCTGATGTGGACAGTACACGACTTTTCCTGCAAACTCATATTCACATTCTCTTTATTTTTTCAATAATTCATTAAATTCAGTTTAATTGCAGAAAATATCTCCCATAATTACTTTAAATTACACTGAATTAGCACTTTTAATTCAATTTTGTTCTCATTTAGTAACTGGACTTATTTTCATAGGCGGTGTAGCGAAAATGCGAAAACACTAAAATATCTCGAGAACGGCTAGTTCTAGTTTAATGGGGTTGATCTTATTCATTTCGTCGTTAAAATTTACGTATAAAACAAGCATTTAATGGATATATTTGAGCATACGTAGTTTTTTATTTTAAATTTTGACGATTTTGGGGGGCCATTTTGCAAAAAAAGGCAGGTTATTTTTTTCCGAATTATATCAAAATCTAATCAGCACAAGACTAACTCACATGCGACATTTCTACCGAATTTTGTGAAATTGGGTCCATTAGTTTTTCAACGAAAGTGGATACAGGCTTTTGCGAGCCATTTCGTAAAAAAAAGGCGGGTTCTTTTATCCAGAATCGTACCCAAAACTAATCAGCACCTGATTCGCCCACAAGTGACTTATATACCAAATTTTATGAAATTCGGTAGAATAGTTTTTTAGTTAGAGTGGATACAAAATGTGTTACACTGAAATTACACTGAATTTGCACTTTTAATTCAATTTTGTTCTCATTTGGCAACTGGACTTATTTTCTTATGTGGTGTAGCGAAAATACGAAAACACTAAAATATCTCGAGAACGGCTAGATCTAGTGCAATGAGATTGATCTTATTCTTTTCATCGTCAAAAATTACATCTAAAACAAGCATATATTTGAGCATATTTTCATCTTTTATTTTAGATTTTGACGATTTTTGCGGGCCGTTTTGGAAAAAGGCGGGTTATTTTTTTTTTCCGAATCGTTCAAAATTCTAATCAGCACCAAGGTATCCCATACGTGACTTATCTACCAAATTTTGTAAAATTTGGTCTATTAGTTTTTTAACTAGAGTGGATAAATACAATTTTAGCTGATCATTTTGCAAAAAATAACAGGTTCCTTTCTCTCGAATCGTACCAAAATCTAATCAGCACCAGGGTCACCACAACAGACTCGCGTACCAAATTTCATAAAATTAGGTCAATTAGTTTTTTTGTAAGAGTGGATACATACATTGCACAGACAGACACACAGACACGCAGAAGTCACGCTAAAAATGATTTTTACTTTCTCTGCAATACGTAATGTATAGGGAAAGTATTGGAATCATGCCAAAAATCGCATCTCGAGTTTTCGACGAATCTACACGTTTCGAGACCTCTAGAATACGAAAAAACTATTTTTAGCGTGACGTCTGTGTGTGTATCTCTCTCTCTCTGTGTGTCTGTCTGTGCAATGTATGTATCCACTCAAAAACTAATAGACCTAATTTCATAAAATTTGGTAGGTAAGACTCTTGGGCGTGACCCTGGTACTGATTAGTTTTTGGTACAATTCGGAAATAAAGAACCCGAATTTTTTTCCGAAATGGCCCGCAAAAATCTCATGTATCCACTCTAGCTGATATACTAATTGACCAAATTTCACAAAATTTGGTGGATAAAACACTTGTGGGATATTCTGGCGCTGATTAGATTTTGGCACAATTCGGAAAAGAACAACCTGCCCTTTTTTACGAAATGGCCCACAAAAATCGCCAATATATAAAAAAAGACTACGTATGTTCAAATTTATCAATTAAATGGTTGTTTTATACGTAATTTTTCACGAAGAAAAGAATAAGAACTCTAGGACTAACCGTTCTTGAGATATTTGAGATTTTTGGCATTTTTGCTATGCCGCCTTTGAAAAATGTCCAATTACCAAATAAAAGCGGAAATTGAATTAAAAATGAAAATTTTGTGTTATTTTGTACAATTAAACTCAATTTAATGAGTTCTTAAAAAATATATAAAGACTGAATTCACGTCTGCGGGGAAAGTCATATACTGCCCACATCAGATTTTTTCGTATTCTAGAGGTGTCAAAACGCGTAGATCCGTCGAAAATTTGAGTTGCGATTTTCGACATGATTCTAATACTTTCCCTATACATCGCCATGTATTGCAGGGAAAGTGGAATGGTTAGACTCGTTATATGGAAGCTCTTGTGTACAAAGGAATTCACTTGCCAGTGCTTTAAGACAGTGGTTCTCAACCTTTTGAGACCGTGGCCCTATAAATTATGTTTTTATAAGACGAAGGCCCGGTCCTAACAAATTTTCTTGTAAATGCCTTTCTAATTGTTTTCTTTTTTACGTTCCCTGTAATACATGGTAATGTATAAGGAAAGAATTGGAATCATGCCGAAAATCGCAACTCGAGTTTTCGACGGATCTACACGTTTGGAGAGCTCTAGAATACGAAAAAACTAATTTTAGCGTGACGTCTGTGTGTGTGTCTGTCTGTGCAGATTTTGCATCCACAAATTAATTGACCGAATTTCATAAAATTTGGTAAGTCCCCTGTGGGCGAATCTGGTGCTGATTAGTTTTGGGTACGATTCGGGATAAAAGAATCCGCCATTTTTTGCGAAATGACCCGCAAAAATTGCCTGTATCCACTTTAGCTGAAAAACTCATGGACCAAATTTCACAAAATTCAGTAGATAAGTCGCTTATTTGTTACCCTGGAGCTGATTAGATTTTTGTACGATTCGAAAAAAATAATCTGCCTTTTTTGGGGAAACGGCCCGCAAAAATCGTCAAAATCTGAAATAAAAGACTACGTATGCTCAAATATATCCATTAAATGCTTGTTTTAAACGTAATTCTTAACGAAGAAAAGAATAAGACCAACTCCATTACACTAGGGCAGTGGTCTTCAAACTTCTAACGCCTTTGGAACCCTACGCTTAAAAAAATTTTTTTTGGGACCCTAGTATAAAAAATATGCCCCGTAAGCATAGAGACGTAAAGACTTTAAGCATAGTGGCTTTAAGCATAGTGACGTAACAGAAAATCTCGGTGACCCCTCTCCCTCCTCAAAAAAGTTTTGAAGCTACGTTTACAAAAATTAACTACCGAAGACTGTAAATTAATTTTGACCATTATAATCATAAAACCAAATACTAAATACAAAAATAAATTATTAAAAACATGTTATTCAGATTTTTTATTGAATATAGCTGAGGTGAATTTGCCGGCTCTAAAAAGCCGCCACTGCAGTGAAACATACAAGCATATTTGTAGGCATAAATGCAAGAAAATACAAAATTCGAAATATATCTAATTCAGAAGTAGTACTAGATATAACTAAATTTAATGACTTGAATGCGCTTGCTTCATGCTACACAACTTTTGAAAATTAGCCTTAATTGTTGTTATTTGCAAACGCATTTATCGATTGTAAACGCATTTATCAAATATCGCAATTTTTGAATAACAAAAAATTTAATAAAAGTGTTATAAAATCTTATTACAAAAATCTAAAATGTTATTAAAAAAGTCGCGGAACCCCTGAAAACGTTTAACGGAACCCCGGGGTTCCGCGGAACACAGTTTGAATATCACTGCACTAGGGCAAGTCGTTCTCGAGATATTTTAGCATCTTCGTATTTTCTCTAAGCCACCTTTGAAAATAAGTCCAGTTACCAAATGAGAACGAAAATTGAATTAAAAGTGAATTAAATTTAATTACAATAAAGAGAACGTGGATATAAGTCTGCAGGGAAAGTCATGTGCTGCCCACAGCAGATTTTTTTAAATTGATTTTACTGATGTTAGTTAGAAAAAAAAAAATCTGATGTGGGCAGTACATGACTTTCCCTGCAGACTCATATTCACGTTATATTTATTTCTGTAATAAGCCATTATATTGAGTTTAGTTACACAAAATAACGCCCACAATTATTTAAAATGACACTGAATTGGCACTTTTAATTCAATTTTCGTTCCCATTTGGTAACTGGACTTATTTTCCACGGTTGCGTAGCGGAAATGCGAAAACACTAAAATATCTCGAGAACGGTGAAATGGGGTTGGTCTTATTCATTTCGTCGTCAAAAATTACGTATAAAACAAGCGTTTAAGTGATATATCTGAGCATAAGTAGTTTTTATTTTATATTTTGACGAGTTTTCGGGCCATTTCGCCAAAAAAGCAGGTTATTTGTATCCAAATCATACCGAAATCTAATCAGCACCAGGGTGACCCACAAGTGATTTATCTACTAAATTTTGATCAATTAGTTTTTCAGCTAGAGTGGATACAGGTAATTTTTGAGGGCCATTTCGCAAAAACAGGAGGGTTGTTTTATTCCGAATCGTACCCGAAACTAATCAGCACCAAGGTCGCACACTTACATGCCAAACTTTATGTGACTCACCTACCAAATTTTATGAAATTCAGTCCATTAGTTTTAGAGTTAGAGTGGATACATACATTGCACAGACAGACACACAGACTGACACACAGATGTCACGCTAAAAATAATTTTTACTTTCCCTGCAATACATGGTAATGTATAATGAAAGTATTGAAATCATGCCGAAAATCACAACTCGAGTTTTCGACGGATCTACACGTTTCGAGACCTCTAGAATGCGAAAAAACTATTTTTAGCGTGACGTCTGTGTGTGCGTCTCTCCGTGTGTCTATGTATCTGTGCAATGTATGTATCCACTCTAATTCAAAACTTATGAACCGAATTTTATAAAATTTGGTATGTGAGTCACTTGGGTATGACCCTGGTGCTGATTAGATTTTGGTACGATTCGTAAAAACAGAACCCGCCTTTTTTGGCGAAATGGCTCTTAAAAATTCCCTGCATCCACTCTAGCTGGAATACTAATTAACCAAATTTCACAAAATTTGATAGACAAGGTACTTGTACGATACTCTGGTGCTGATTAGATTTTGGCACGATTTGGAAAAAAATAACCCGCCTTTTTTTGCAAAATGGCTGCTAACGTGCGCCGCTCGCTACGTCGCAGGTGTGAAGCCTGCATTACTGCTGGTGGTCGCACTTTTGAACAGTTTCTGTAACTTTGTCCATGCAGCATTCTGCAATTTCTGTCAGTAAAACGTACTTCGTGCTTACTCTGTCATTTTCGCGATTCCTCTTTTCAGGAGAGTCATCATTTCCTCATTTCATGAGCTACCACCTAGCGGTTCACCTCTTGTGTTAGGACCCTGCTTTGTATGACAAAAATAGCGAGCGGCGCACGTTAGCAAAAACACCCGGCATATCTTGGACAACGGCGGCAGCAACAGCAATCCTAGCAACAAGGTCCTCGTCGGAGTCGATGGGGCTATCGTTGATGAGACTTTCATATGGCCCCATAAGAAAAAATCTGATGTGAGCAGCACATGACTTTCCCTGCAGACTTATATTAACGTTCACTTTATTTTAATCAAATTTATTTCACTTTTAATTCAATTTTCGTTCTCATTCGATAACCGGACTTATTTTCAAAGGTGGCGTTGGGAAAGTACGAAAAACTAAAATATCTCGAGAACGGCTAGTCCTAGTGTAATGGGGTTGGGCTTATTCTTTTCGTCGTTAAAAATTACGTATTAAATCAGCATTTAATGGATATATTTGAGTATACCCAGTTTTTTATTTTAGATTTTGGCAATTTTTGCTGGCCATTTTGCAAAAAAAGGCAGGTTATTTTTTTCTGAATCGTACCAAAATATAATCAGCATCAGGGTGACCTATACGTGACTCATCTACCGAATTTTGTGAAATTCGGCCCATTAGTTTTTCAGCTACAGTGGATACAAGCTTTTGCGGGCCATTTCACAAAAAAGGCGCGTTCTTTTATTCCGAATCGTACCCAAAACTAATCAGCACCAGCCGCGCCCACAAGTGACTTACCTACAAAATTTTGTGAAATTCGGTCCATTAGTTTTTTAGTTAGAGTGGATACAAAATCTGCACAGACAGACACACAGACACACACACAGACGTCACGTTAAAAAATGGTTTTTTCGTATTCTAGAGGTCTCGAAACGTGTAGATCCGTCGAAAACTCGAGTTGCGATTTTCGGCATGATTCCAATACTTTCCTTATACATTACCATGTATTGCAGGGAAAGTAAAAGTGGAGCCAGGAGAGTTGAGGCGATCAGCTTAAACCCTGGCTAGTTCTGACGCAGTTGTCACTGCGTTCAATGGCAGCGACGTCTAACCGTTCACCTCTTGCGTTACGACCGTATAGATATAATAACCTTGGTTACGGCCCTGCTTTGTATGACAACAATTGCTTGTTTAGATGTGATTTGCCACCTTTAACGCATTTTTATAATGCATATTTATCTACCATAAAAAAATGACAGTTATTTATTTTTTTATTTATTCAATTAACGTGGCAACTACAGATGAAATCCAGTTACAGTAGCCACACAAGAAATTAAAAAGTACAGAACATAGGATACAAGAATACTAATTAGTAAACATATCAAGCGCATTGAAACAGGCTTTTTTAAAACAGGCAGGGGTCAAGTTAAATATATCAATATCAGCACAATAAGTATTATATAGATCAACAAATTTATAGATAGAATAGCATTTAATATAGTTGCGCTTAACAATAGTATTGTGAAAAAGAGTTTTTTTCCTGGTATTATTGACAGGTATGTGAAATTCCAGGCAAGAAAGTAAAGTAGGGCAATCAATAGTATTATTTAAAACCCTATAATAAAACAAGAGGCAGGACCAGTTTCTTCTTTTTTTAAGAGACATTAAACTATATTTCCGTCTGAGTTCCCTTGTATGCATATCAGAAGGATAATAGCCAGTCAATCTGTAATCAATAGTACGTAAAAGTTTATTTTGCACGATTTCTATCCGTTGAGAATGTAGATTGTAAACAGGGTCCCAAATCATTGCACAATATTCCAAGATTGGTTTAACAAGAGTATTATAAATACAAGTAATCGTATCAGAACTGGCAAAAACACGAGATCGTCTTAAGGTGAAACCAAGTCTTTGGTAGGCCCTTTTAATAATATTATCGATATGTCTCTGAAAGTTAAAAGTATCATCGAAAGTGACACCTAAATCAATAATATGAGTACATCGAGATAGAGATGAATTATTTAAAATATAATTGTAATTAAGAATATTATGGTCCTAGCAATGCTCATAACATAGCATTTAGAAATATTTAAATGAAGTTTATTTAGTACAGACCAGTTATACAGTTCATCTAGATCTCTCTGCATCAGTTCACAATCAGTTAATGAGTTGATTTTCATATAAAGTTTCAAATAGTCTGCAAACATAAGACATTTAGCTGTTTTAAAAATCCGGGGAATTTCATTAATAAAAATTAAAAAAAGGAGTGGGCCCAGATTAGAACCCTGAGGAACACCAGAGGAATTACTGTATAGTCTAGAGTTTACACCACAGTACTTTACAGAATACAGTCTATCTGAAATATAAGAGTATAACCAAGTCGACAAATGAACACTAAAACCGCTAGTAATCAGTTTACGGGTTAATAACCCCAGATCGATGTGATCAAAAGCTTCACTAAAGTCAGTATAAATTACATCAAGTTGTCTCTTGGTTTTAATAGCATCAACAATGTCACTGGTAAGGCAAGCTAAATTAGTTACAGTTGATCGTCTTGGCATAAACCCATGCTGGTACGGAGAAATCCATTGCTTAATTTGGGAAAAGATCCTTTCATGCATAACACATTCAAAAACTTTTGAAAAAGGGGAAAGAATGGTAATAGGCCTGTAGTTCGAAATATCATGCTTGTTGTTCTTTTTATGTACAGGAATAACTTGACCATATTTCCAGACATTGGGAAAAGCCATAGTTTTAATCGAAATATTAAACAAAATAAGCAAAGGGTAAGTTAGAGAGTCAGCACAACCTTTGATAATGAAAGAAGGAACATCATCACAGCTTAAAGACTGGCTGGATTTTAACTTCTTTAAGACTTTGACAACATCATTTTCAGTATTATATGTAACCTTAATTAAGTCAATGTTATTGAGTTCACAATACTTGGTTAGCAGTTCAAAATCAACAGGTTATCTACTTTGGATATAAACAGATTCAAAGAAATCAGCAAAGCAGTTTGCAATATCATTAACAGTAGAATAATCAGTATTATTATAACTCATTGTTGAGCTCCCATGACTACCAGGCGAATCACCTTTACAAAAATTCCAGAAAGCCTTAGGGTTCTTATTGAGTTCTTGTTCCATGATAGCAACATGATTGGTAAAATCAGTTTTGATTCCATCTTTCACAGATTTGCGTAGTCTATGAAATTCCTGAAGATCACTTATATCACCACCTCTAATAGATTTTTTACGATATTTTTTTTTAAATTTTATATTATGGATTGTGCTAGAAGAATACCACGATTTATATCTCCGCTTAGTAGGAATACATTTTGGTATACATAAGTCAAATATCCCATAGACACAGTCATAAAAACTCGATATAGCATCATTAATATTTGTATATGTATTTAGAAAGTTCCAGTCTGTATTATAAAAGTAGTCATATAGCATAGGATAGTTGGCCTTTCTAAAGTTATATTTCATATTATTATTAATTCGATGATTTCTACTTACCTTCTTAATCAATATAGTTCCCTCCAGAGCAGGATGGTATGGATCCTCTTTAACGAAACTGAAGGTAGAATGTTCAATAATGATCTGTTTATAGTTAGTCAAGACAAGATCAAGAATTTTGCCATATTTATTACAAACAGTGTTTAATTGATCAAGATTTAGGAACTGCATAAAGTTAGAAATAGCATACTCAACTTGAGTGTGGCCAGATAGGGTACCAGTATTGGAATGGTTGAAATTTACAGAAGAAAGATTAAAGTCTCCAAATATAAATATATGATCCGGCGAAGTACAGAATTTTTTTTCAGCGCTTTTAAAGAAACTTTCATATTTATCAACAGTAGTATTAGGCACAAAGTATATGACACAAATATAGAATTTGGAGGTTAGCGCAGACACGAATCCATAAGCACTCATTTTCAAATGACACATCAGTTAGTTCAATAGAATCAAATGCTTTTTTTACGGCTATAAGTACACCTCCACCCCGATGTAGACCAGTAGCAACCGGATCTCTATCACACCTAAAAACATTATAGTCCTTATCGAAGATTTCACCACTACCAATATCACCATTCAACCATGTTTCAGTTAGGCAAATGATATCAAAGTCATGTGTTAAGGTATTGACATAAAACTCGTTTGTTTTCGTTCTCAATCCACGTACATTTTGATAATAAAATTTGAACTCCTTTTTTATATCCCTCGTTACATTGGCATGCTTGTCAGCCACAGGAACTGAAGTGTAGTTATGCTCATTAGAGTAATTTGCTGTTGGATTATCTGATAGTCCTTTACTTTCTGTTGAGCTATCACCAGTAACCTGGTCACATGCATCATTAGGATTATATTCAATAGGCTTATAGTTTACTGTTTCCCCAACAGTTTGTCGTGGACGACCTAAGAATTCAGATACTTTGAGACCAACTGGCCATATACTGGGATCCGAGAGTTCTTGGTAACGTTCCTCATTAGTTGATAGTACAAAGGAAGCATAATGGTCTATATTTCTAGTCTTTAATTTGACACAATCAAATCCAAAGTTTAAAAAGTTCAGACTCTCCGTGACATCCGTGGGCAGAGTTTCTGGATGGTAGAAGCTTACAAGTACTCGTCTCATCCTGGGTTTTTTTATAACCCTGATAGAAGCACCCTCACGTAAACCCTCAACAGGAGCCGGTCGCCTTTTCAGCATGGTATTACCATTTCCAACTAGATTGTTTCCCATAGGTGGCACATTTTGTTGACGGAAATTCTCATTTTGTATTCTGGTACCCTCAATATCCCTTTTATAATTATGTGATGCCAGATTATGATTACTAGTATTTCTCTTTACAACAGACGAATAGTTCATCGGATTATGACTTTTATCAGTTTCATACTTAAGATTACTGGAGATTCGTGGGAATTCTGACTCAGAAGGATGAACGAGCTCCTCGACATCCACAGCACCACAGGTCATAGTTTCCCTAACACTTGAAGCACCAGTAGTCACATTACTTCCTAAACTTTTTATCTTTCCGTTCCTGGATTCCTCAAACTGCGTCTCAATTACATCAAGTCTACTAAGTACACTCGATTCAAATAGCTCAAATCTCTCCATGACTGTACTCACCACACTGTCAACACTTGTACTATCAGCCACCACCGCATCCGCAGAGACAGCCCCTTTACTACAGCCTATTTGAGCTTGTTCATACAGACTCAGCAAGTCTTTGCCATAGTTTTCAAAATTAACTCTTTCTTGCTGTGTAACAGATTTTTTATCAGCCACCTTAACAAACAATAGCTTCATATTGTGTAATGTTGACAGAAAAATCTTTGATTCGTTCTCCAACACATCAACTTTCCGATCCGGCGGGCTGTGGCCCTTACTCTCAGGAGCTGTCGTTGGCAGAGGGGGAACTTCCTTGGATTCCTCGGCGCCTTTCATCATGCACCGGCAAGAGGGAACAGGTTCGCTTAGAGGTCACGAGAGGTCACCTTGACACTGCGGGAGCACAAGAGAATACGTCCTCGAGAGGTCAACTTGACACTTGAACTATTGTATAAATAGTGGGATTTCCTTTAATTGACGTGGTTTATGGGGAATTTCTTCCCGCCAGTAAGCTCTTATAACGGTCAAGGTTATTATATCTACAAGGTTGCGCCACTTCACCTCTAGCCAATGAGAGCACGTAAAGACGCAACGTCACTCGGAGTTGAAAATCAGGAACGGCCCGGTAGACTCCAATCACAGAATACTTTATTCAGAAGGTTCACTCCCATAGGACTCTATGGCAACATTTTTAACATGGAATGTCGCATAGACACTAGAGCTCGTGAGTTGGACCAACTGAACTACGATGCGTCTGCCTGATTTGGCGCGTTATCGCTCGCTTGGCGATTTTTTTTAAACGGGAGGGGAACAAAATGTTGAGGACTGTACTTTTATAATTTTTGAAACTATAGAAATGATCAGGATTTAAAAATACATTAATCTGCAACATAAATATATTCATTAGTTTAAGTAAATTTAAATAAACATAGTTATATATTTAATTCAAATAATCATAAAATAGATAAAAAAATAGACACATTGCATTGTCTCACTATAAAACATAATGCATAAAAAATTACAAGCTAACATACTCAAAAGACTGAAATGTTATATAATATTTTCAGTCTAAAAAGTATACTAGCGTGTTGATCGTTAATTACTTGATCCTTAATTTGTTCTGGGATACTGATAATAGACTTTTTTTTAAATATAAAAGTATTCATATAGTAAATATAAAATTTACATAACTGCACTAACGAAGTTGTGGAACTCAATCATTAATTACCCAAGGGGGGAGGGGTGAATTTTCCACCGTAAGGCACTTAATAAAAATTTTACATAAATATATACACATACAATATCACATTCAACTAAGAAAAAGCTATCCAAATATCAATTATTTCACATTTTATAAAAATATGGAAAATATTTTTTAACTAATTATACCACTACCTCTTAAAATTTAGTCTAACCCGGCAGTAATAACGCAGCACTAATTTCGTATGATGAACACATGTATACTTATATGAACACGTGTATACTTATGAACACGTGTATACTTATGAACACGTGTATACTTATAATGAACACGTATGTAGGATGGTGATAACTAAAATTATTTCAATTTTAATAAACATAAATTACATACCCTGTAACGCAACCAGTTTTCTTTTATCAATCCATTTCTATGAAATGATCTAAACACTTAACAAATAATCCTTTTTCACGTTACTCAAACCACGCTACTCTGTTGTTCTAAGTTTTCTTCGAGCAAAATAGGGTTATAACATTGAAAATCGCCTTGGACTCAAACCAGACCATCGCCAAGCGCCCAGACTAAACCAGACCGTCGCCAAGACCGCGCCAACCCTCGTGTTGGTCTATCTCTAATGGCCGCCGCGAAAACGAAACTATCGAGAGTGGAAGGTCTGTATATTAGTCTGTGACTCCAATGTTAAAGGGTGGTAACAAAGTTAATTTAATCATTTTTTTTAAATTTAAAATATAAAATAAATACTCAAATAACATTAATTTTACGTGAACACAATTTAAATATGCAGTACTGGGGTTTTTTGGAAGGGTACATACATAATAAAACTGTATTTCCCTTTCTGAAAAATATAAATCATCTGAAAGTTTCGTTTCGTTTTTTGACACCTGTCATTGTTATTACAGGAGGCGATGTTTTTTTTATTAATGAACTTTGTTTTAAATACACGAATTTACAGAAATATGTCCGGAAAGTTTTCTAAACAAGCAATCATTCTAAAATTTTCATTATACACAAATAAACATCGCGTAATTTCTTTCTAAATGCATATAAATAAAGTTATTTTCGATTATGTGATCTGTAATAATTGAAAATCAAAAAAATAATTAAAACGCTAAGAGTTGTATATCTTTTTAGAGGGGGGGGGGGGTAATGTACTTATGCCCAACTAGTAAACGATTTAAGTTATGCTTTTATAGTGAAGAACTTATATTATTGCTAAACACTTGATTTTATTAGTGTTTTTTAGATCAAAAAGAGAATTTATATCAAATCGAAATTCAATGTAAACATATAAAAATATAGAAACTAATCGTTTAACAAACACACTATGATATACTTTCAGAATAATAAATTAAATGTATTATAGTACTCGTATATTGATTCATGATGAAAAATATACGAGCAAGCGCCTGTTTATTTTCTTAAATCGTACCCCCCCCCCCCCCTCATTTTTTGAATGTGCTAAAATTTAATTAATAAAATGTAATGTAATAAAATTTAATTAATGCAAAATGTGCGAGATTAAATCAAAACAATAAATAAAACGCTAACACTAAGAGTTTTATGTCTTTCTTTTTTTTTCAGGGAGGGGGGGGGGAGGGATGTACTTATGCCTAACTAGTAAACAATTTAATTGATGCTTTTCTAGTAAAGAACTTATATTATTGCTAAACACTTGATTTTATTAGTTTTTTTTAGATCAAAAAGAGAATTTATATCAAATCGAAATTCAATGTAAACATAAAAATATAGAAACCAATCGTTTAACACACTCACTATGATATACTTTCAGAATAATAAATTAAATGTATTATAGTATATTGATTCATGATGAAAAATATACGAGCAAGCAAATTATATCATTACATTAATTTTTCACTTACTATGGTGGTGGTGGTGGTCACCCGCTTCGGGCTCCTGGAGCATATAACAGCGTTCCCAAGAACGGTTTTGCGCTCCGTAACTCTTACTATGGTTAAGCATCTTCATCAGACTATAACTTTATATTTTCAATCTTCAAATATACATAAGACATTTCACACCAGCAAATCAACCAAAACAAAGTAAAAAATTTAAAATAATCCTACTTTATATCAGTTAATCAACTAGTAACAAGAAAGTCTATTTTATTATATCATTGTTCAAATGTCTTGAGAAATCTAGAATAGAAAATTAACCTTGCTGCCAGCCTACAATGTGGTGTTGTATATGTTAAAATAATTCAATATTAGTTTGTATGCACAAATACTTAAATAAAACTATGTATATATTAAAGCACTTCAAAGTTGACAATAACTAGAATAAATACTTATCATAAAAATATTAAGTTATATTAAATAATACCCTCTGTAAATGCATTTAGTTTCTTAACAAGCATTTAGTTTCCTAACAAGCACTTAGTTTCTTCATTGGGTACACACACACACACACACTAAAATAACAAAGTAATAACAGTAAAAGATATAAATAAAAAATCACACATATTCCAGTAACTTTTACACTCGCATTCAAGAGCACAAGTTTACAGATCTTTACGACCATTCCATTGACTTGTAAGTATGCATTCAAAGTACAAGTTTACAGATCTTTACGACCATTCCATTGACTTGTAAAAGCCTTAATAAAGACTGGATAAGTTAGCCTTAATAAAGACTGGATTGATTTAAAAAAAAAACAAAGTTTACGTGAAAAGATACGTAAGAAACAACAACCGCAACAAACGATCAGATTGAAACAGCTTGAGAAATAATAAAATATTTCGCCGGTCGTAGTGTCGTACAAAACAGAGCACCAGGCGCGAAGCGCCTTTAATCTCCAGTTTCAATATGTGGTTCTTATCGTCAAACTGTGACATTAATTCAGTGACCCTAATTGGAGGTTCGAGGTTTTTATTTACTACTTTTTATTATTTGTCCTAGCTCCTAGTGTGGCAGTTTGTTGTACATTTAGAGTTTAAGCAGTTTGGGAGGTTGATGCAGATCTAAGGGTTACCTAGCGTTTTGGCAGTTTAGAGTTTAGAATATATATATATATTTTTCCTTTATAAAATAATAGTCGCGAGTTTTATTTAAAAATCAGATGTTTGAGGTGGGATCTTTTAATTCCGATTATCGATGTGTAAAACAGCGCGGGGTCTCTTACGAGATTTGGCCTTGCGATGATCATAGTCATGCAGATTGAATAACAGTTCGTTTGGAACGGATGGCAAATTTCTGTAAAATTTAAGCGCTAGCTTTTTAATTTGGGCTCTAACAGTTTTTATTTTGAAGTCATTCCTAATTACCGAGTTTCTTAAGTACCTGGGAGCTTTCCTGATAATCCGTAGGATTTTGTTTTGTTTTGTCTCTAGGAGGTCTATTGTAGTTTTACAGGCATATCCCCATACGGGTGCTGCATACAGCATTCCCGGGCGGATGACCGATTTATAAATTAGGAGTTTATTTTGATAACTTAGATTTCCGTTTCCTATCATTGGGTATAAGGCTCCTGTGGCCATATACGCTTTTTTGATTAAGTTCGTTACGTGCTGTTTCCAGGTTAGGTGGGAATCTATCGTTACACCTAGGTATTTAGTAGATTTTTCCGCTTTTAGGGCATGGTTGTTTATGTACAGAGGCGGCGGAGGTTTACGTTTTCTAGAGAAATAAATCCAATGACATTTATTGGGGTTTAATTTTATTCGCCATTTTTCCAGCCAAGTTTGGAGTATGTCTAAGTGTTGTTGTAGCTGTCTGTGCATTACTGAGACATAGGGGTGTTTTGCAAGTATCGCACTGTCGTCTGCATAGAGTGCCAGCTCTGTGTTTGGAGTCCTAGGGATGTCGTTCAGGTATATGTTAAAGAGTGTCGGGCCCAGGATAGAACCTTGCGGTACACTACATTTAATGAGCTTGGGTGTAGATAAGTTACCTCCTACTCTGACTTGAAAGTGTCTGTTATTTAAGTATGAGATTAAAAGTTTGACAAGTGCGTCAGGGACTTTTAAAGTGATCAATTTGTACGCTAATCCACAGTGCCATACTTTATCAAAGGCTTTTTGTATGTCCAGAAAAATCGCAGCTGTGGGTGTCTTGTTATTGAGACCAGAAGATATGTACTCTACCACTCTTAGCAATTGATGAGTGGTGGAGTGCTTTGTCCGAAATCCAAACTGCTCCGGAATGATAATGTCATTCTCACTAAGGTGCGTGCTCAGTCTATTAAGAATAATTTTCTCAGTAATTTTACTAAGTGTCGGTAGCAAGCTAATTGGTCTGTAGTTGGCTGGAATTGTGGCATCCTCACCAGGCTTATGGATTGTTATAATTATCGCTTCCTTCCATTCTTTGGGGAAATAGTTTAGTTTTAATATTTTATTTATTAAGATAGTCAAGTAGCATATTACGTTTAGGGGTAGGTTTTTAACCGCAATATTTCTGATTTTGTCGTGCCCTGGGCTTTTACGGTTTTTGAGATTTTTAATAATTTCTACTATCTCCTGCGGGATGGCTGGGTCAATCTCAGCCGTTACCGGGGAATTCCTGGAGTTATTTAAAGTTTGACTAACCATTCTTAGGGTGTCCTGACACATTAGATCGTGGTTTGGTTGGAATTTTTTTTCATAATGGCTTGCGAGCGCCTCGGCTTTTTCCTCGTCTGAGTACGCGATTTTAGCACCATCTATTAGTGGCGGGAGCTTAATTTGAGGTTTCCTGAGTCTTTTTGCGAATTGCCAGAGCAATACGTCTTCTGGGCTAAGGGATTCGATTAGTTCTTTATACTGTTGCTGCTTTTCTGCGACAATTTTTTCCCTGACTTTGCACGTGAGTCTGTTAAGCTCCCTTTTAAGGGCGGGGTCTCTGTTAGCCTGCCATGTCTTACGTATTCTATTTCTTTGCCTGACTAATTGTTTGACATGGTGGGAAAGTGTGGGCATTTTTGGAGACTCACGATGTGTTGTGGCAGAGGCAATTGCTCTCTTGATTTCTGTTGTGAGTGTGTGCGTGGCAGAGTCAATATCCGCCGTGCTTATTATGTTAGGTACTGCTAAGTGCGGCTCGAAGAGTGCTCTTTTGAATACTTCCCAGTTGACCCTCTCTTGTCCCAAAGAGGCTGGAAGAGGTGTTTTCAGGTCGAATGTCACCAGTACCGGCAGATGATCCAAGTCGAATTCATCCAGGGTACTAATAGTGTGAGCGTAATCTATGTTTCGCGTTAGGACAAAGTCTATAAATGAGCCGTTGGCGCCTGAGAAGCAGGTTGGTGTCGACGGTACAATAATGTTAGTGTTTGTCGTGTTCAGCAGTCTGTGTATCTGTGTACCGCGTGAATTGGCTCTCCTACAGCCCCACGCTCGGTGGTGCGCGTTGAAGTCGCCTGCGAGTATAGTGTTTGGATATCGCGCGAAAAGCAGTTCCAGTTGCGCAGCTACATCTACTCTACTCATATTTTTGACATATGTTGAGGTTAGGATAAACGGGCTAGTATTATTAATTTTAATTTTTATACTAGTATTTTCTATACCTTGAAGATTTATGTTGTTTAGTTCCTCGTGGGGAATATATCTTTTAATGTATACTGCTGTTCCTCCATGGGGCGTTCTAGCATTAGTATTTGAGCTAAGATTATGATAGCATATGTAGTTGGCTATGTTTAGTTTTTTACTTTCTCTAACTTTAGTTTCCTGAATTAATAAGGCGTCTACGTCATTTTCATTTACATAGTTCCTAAGTTCATTTATTCTTGGAGATATGCCGTTCGCATTCCAAAATATTATTTTTAAGGATTCTTTTTGGGACCTAGCCATGACGGGTTTGATTCTCACTGTTACTTTTAAAGTCCGCGATTATTTTAAGGGCCTCAAAAACCATTACTATAGGATCGCTCTTTTTTTGTACTAACTCTGCGAACTGCATCAACAGATGTTTTATGTCGTCTAGATTGAACATGCTAATAAATCCTCTGATGAGGTTGAGGATATCCTCCATCTTTTCAGCATCAGATTTATCAGTCGGTTCAGTCTCAGCTTCCATTTCCTCAGCCTCAACCGCGGTTTGCACTTTTTTGTGAGTGTCCTTTTGGAACTCGATAGTTTTTTGTTTTTTTTTCACCCGTTTTAACTAACAGCTGGGTTTCCGCGATCTCTTCACCCCTGACTCGTTTATTTTGTTTCCAATCCTCAACCTTCCTGTCAAGCCTATCCTTTGCCTGTCTGGCTTTTTCTATTTCCGATCTCTTTTTAATGGCAGCTGTAGCTGCTCTTACTTCCTCCAGGGTCAATTCTCTGGAGGTCGATGATTTGGGGGCCTGCTCTTGCACCGATCTGGTAGGTGCTGAAGGTTGGAGTCTTTTTTCCTGTGGCACTATGTGCGAGGAGTCCTGAGGGGGTGCTTGGGGGTTTAGTCCGAGGGCCTTTTGCCTCCAAGGGGGTATCTGATTTTTTGGGGGAGGGGGGGGGGCATACCCCGGTGCCTTTCCTCTGTTCCAGGGGTTCTTCGGGCATTGCCTGAAGTTCGCCGGGTGGTCTGCATTACAATTTGCACACGTTGCCTTCTCTGTCCTGGGTCTTTGGCAGTCCCGTGTGAAGTGTTCTTCAGCACACTTCAGGCACTTTGGTGGCATACTGCAGTTCTCAGAGGAGTGGTTGAACTGCTGGCACCGGTAGCAAATTTTGAAGCCCCGTGCTCTGAAGGCCTCTACCTTCACAGCCAAGTATCCTAACCTTGTCAGTCTGTAAATCCTCTGCCAGTCTTCCGTGGGCCTAAGGCTGAGTAAGAAGATCGGTAGGGGGAATCTCGTTTTAGTGTTTCTCAGTTGAGAAACCCGGACTACATCTAATCCCATGGATGTTAGAGTAAGTTTTATTTCCTCAATGTTATAGTTTGCTGGTAGCCCCTTCAAAACTACCTTTTTGGGCCTTTCTGTTTTCAAGTTTAAGCTGTGGAAGGGGATTTTCTCACTAGTCAAATGGCGCTGAACAACCCTATAGGAGTCAGCGTCATTAGGTATCAATTTAAGCATATCTCCTGAGAGTTTGCCAGATACTTTGTTGCCTGTGATCTCATTTAACTCTTTTAAGAGAGCCTGGTAGTTATCTCTAAACTTAATGAAAAAACATTCCGCTTTTGGGTCTTTTTTCTCTACTTCCATACTTTTATCACTACCACTATTTGCAACCGTTTTTGGTTTTGGTGCACTTTTTAACACTACAGGTTGCGCGACAATTTCAGCATAAGTCTTAGGCTTATTTACTTCATTAGAATTTGCATTTACACTTTTGTCATTTACATCCTTAACAGTTACATCATTAATATTTCGCTGGCACTCTCAGGCGATATATATATATATAATCTCAGGCGGCGATTGCCGCGCCATCTTGTGGCGCTTTGTGTCGTTACTGCAAGTTCACTCCATCTGACGTCACAGATGGTGTTCGTGGCACCCGCCTGATGGGAGTGAGCCTTCTGAACACAGATAATAATCATGAAATAGATGAAATAATCAATTAATAGATTCAAATAATCATGAAATAGATTAAAAAATAGACACATTGCATTGTCTCACTATAAAACATAATGCACAAAATATTACAAGCTAACATGCTCAAAAGACTGAAATATTATATAATATTTTCAGTCTAAAAAGTATACTAGCGTGTTGATCGTTAATTACTTGATCCTTAATTTATTCTGGGATACTGATAATAGACTTTTTTTTAAATATAAAAATATTCATATAGTAAATATCAAATTCACATAAATGCACTATCGAAGTTGTGGAACTCAATCATTAATTACCCGTGGGGGGGGGGGGGGTTTCCACCATAAGGCACTTAATAAAAATTTTACATAAATATATACACATACTATATCACATTCAACTAAGAAAAAGCTATCCAAATATCAATTATTTCACATTTTATAAAAATACGGAAAATATTTTTTAACTAATTATACCACTACCTCTTAAAATTTAGTCTAATCCGGCAGTAATAACACAGCACAATTTCGTATGATGAACACATGTATACTTATATGAACACGTGTATACTTATGAACACGTGTATACTTATAACGAACACGTATGTAGGATGGTGATAACTAAAATTATTTCAATTTTAATAAACATAAATTACATATCCTGTAACGCAACCAGTTTTCTTTTATCAATCCATTTCTATGAAATGATCTAAACACTTAACAAATAATCCTTTTTCACGTTACTCAAACCACGCCAGTCTGTTGTTCTAAGTTTTCGCCGAGCGAAATAGGGTTATAACATTGAAAATCGTCTTGGACCCAAACCAGACCATCGCCAAGCGCTCGGACCAAACCAGACCACCGCCAAGCGCGCGCCAACCCTCTGTTTGGTCTATCTCTAATGGCCGCCGCGAAAACGAAACTATCGAGAGTGACAGGTCTGTATAATAGTCTGTGCTTCTGAATATATTCTACTTTATAAAAAGACCCGTTAACTGAACACAGGCACAGTTTACAGGGATAAGGAGAATTAGTGACCTAAAAGGCTGTTGTGTTAAGACCCTCAGAAGCAAAGGTTTGTTGATTCTCAATATTTTGAAGAAAATTGTGCGTTTAGAAAAGTGGTAACTAAGTTTAAAAGATTTTTTTTGCTAAGTTTGGACAAAAAAGTATAAAGCCTCATTATCTTAGGGGAGTTCAGAATTCCAACATTTGCTCTGCAGATTCAGGTCACATCCAGTGATAGTAAGAAGGTCTAGATAGGGAGAGAGACGACATACAGAGAGCAGCTTCTGATTAGCTGAAGTACTTTTTCGTTCGCCGCAGGGAATAACATTGGACGAGTTGATATCGTTTAAAAGAATTAATAATTCTTCACATTAATGGCATGTAGCTACTTTTAACGACTGATGTCGTATTTAGAAATATTTGGAAATTTATATGCGATCAATTTTAAGTTCTTTTAATTATTGTAAAATCAGAAAAATGATGTCAAAATCAGAACGAGAACGTTCTGTGCATGGCACGATTTGACTTGCGATTGGCGATTTAGTGATTGGCAATTGACAGGTAGCGGCCATTTAATATTTAGTTCCAAATAAGTTGGCAAAGTTTAATGTTACGTAAAAATCGATGAAAGTATGATATGCAAATTATGATACTGTCGCGTAGATTAAAATATCAAGATCTAATTAATTGAACATAGTCATTTTTTTAAATATGCGAAGTAAACATTAAGCTTTTCATTTTCTCTCCACTCTTTCCATTTTCTTTCGCTCAGTTCGACTTTCTCACACGAGAATCCATTTTTAAGTAACTTTTTAATCGCCAACAAAAATTTGAAAAATCTGTATAGTTGGTATAAATGATCACAAAAATAGCATGTTACCCTTTATTTTAATGGACTTGAAAAAAATCTTGCAATTGATAATTGATACCAAGCTTGAAAACGTACCCCCTCGGGGGAGTAACTCCCCCCCCCCATCCCCCAAAAGGGCTAATGACGTTACCTACACAAAAATTGTATCGCGGCTATTTTTCACCACGATTATTGAAACTGCTAAGTGTTGCGATCATTGGGCCATAATTTACCTCTTTCATGCATAATTATGTCAAAATTTTGTCCTGTACTGTCATGTTAAGAATATATCAAATTTCGAAGTTTTCGCTCGAATTTCAAAAAATTCTATCTAGTTCCAGATTTTTCGTTAACACAGCCGGATAGAAAGTTTTGTGAAAATCCATTGATATTTGTGGCATGGAAGTTATCGTGCACACAAGAAATCGACCACAGACGACCATCACTCTAAAAATAGTCAAAACGTGTTCATGAGTTTCTTGAACATATATTGGTCTCAAAATCAAAAATTTTGCGGAAACAATTTTTTACGTACTATTTTCAATAGTATAAGAAAGTAAAAATGGTTAGCTTAAAATGGTATGTTAATTAACCTACTAGAGTCAAAAAACATTTTTTTTTTACAAGTCTAGGGTGTTTTTTTTTTTTTACAATTATAGGAGATAATGCTAGGGTGAATTATAGGAGTCACTTTAGTTTAGACAGTTTTATGTTATCAATAGATCCCAATATTTGTATTTCTAAGTGTTGAATAAAATGCATATTTTTTTTAAATTAATTACTCTTATGCGATTTATTATAATAAAAATATTTTGAAAGTAATCAATGAAATATATAAACAAATTATTGAAGTATGGTAAAATTCTTGCTTAAAAATCACTAATATCCTATATACCGGGTGGTCAGAATTAAAACACCCCTACTCTGAGCTCTCTATAGATCGAACTACTCAGTGTAAAGGCTCCAAAATTGTTGAGCATACTATTCAAGACATAAGGAGAGGGATTACGCGAAAAAAATTAGTTCCAGAAACACCGATAGGTGGCGCTGCACAACAGAAAATATGCTGAAAAGACACAAAATACGCATTAGTAACACATTTTATTCGAACGTACCAAACATTCATATCAGAAGGACCTTATCGATGCAGGGAATACTGCTCAATATGGTTTCGTTCTTCAAGATGTGAAATCTGCAGTCTGTGGACAGACAGCTTGTTCAACTGCGGATCGTAATTGGTCGATTGAGATGATTCTCACATGCACAGTGATACTGTCTTTCAAATCTGCCAAGGTTACCAGACGTCCTCGATAAACAAGACTTTTTTAGGTATCCCCACAACCAAAAATCACAGGGATTAAGATCTGAAGAACGAGATGGCCAGGTTGTCGGAAACGCACGACTCATTACTCTACCATTAGCAAAATGTTGCCGAAGAAACTGCTGTACACAGCGTCCAATGTGTGGAGGCGCTCCATCTTGCATAATGGTAATTGAATCAAGACATTGGTGCTGTTGCAGTTGGGGTACAGCAAAATTTTCGAGCATGTTTTTGTACCGCGCCACCACGTTTCTGGAACTATTTTTTTTTTCGCGTAATCCCTTTCCCCATGTCTTGAATAGTAGGTTCAACAATTTTGGAGTCTTTACACTGAGTAGTTCGATGTATAGAGAGCTCAGAGTAGGGGTGTTTTAATTCTGACCACCCGGTATAACAAAAATAACCCATATATAATAAAACATCCAATTATACTGCCTCAAATTTCTAGTTAATAAATTTGTTAAATTGTAAAGAAACATTTTGAACGTCAACTTGTTATCATAAATTATTACAAATCTGTATAACTTGATACTCTACGGATTCATAATGGGATCGCAAATTAATAAATGTATTTAATTTTAATTAACAAAGTAATTATATGTATTACAACTATCAATACATAAGATTTACTTAACACAAAATAAGCATGCTACAAAGCAGTAAAGAAATGAAATGGAGTGGACTTAGCTCAATTTTTTTGATTCCAGAAACCATTTTTAAATTACTTTTTTTTTAAATTTCAGATCATGTAACAAAATTTTTGAAATTTTTTTATCATTGGTCTAAATATTCACAATTACAGCATGTCACCCTTCATTTAAAAGGGCTTACAAATCTTTAACCAAGTTTAGTAGTGTACCCTCTCTGAAGTAACTTTTCCCCCCTCAAACCCGAGAGGTGGGCTAATGATACGCCCGAAACATGAAAATTGTGTTGCCGCAATTTTTCACTACAATGATTGAAACTGTTAAGTTTCGTGGTCACTGAGCCATAAATAATCCGTCAAATTTTACTCTATGCTGCCGTTAAGAGAATATAAAATTTCAAATAAATTTCGGAAGTTTCCGCTCGAATTTTAGAAAATTCTATCTGACCGAATATAAAATTTCGTGAAAATCCATTAATATTTCTGTCGACTATCGTGACAAGAAATCGAGCACAGAGAGACGGACATCGCTCTAAAAATAGTCAAAACGTGTTCAGTAGGTCCTAAAATATATATTGGCATCAAAATCCCGAAATCAAAAATTCTTGTGACAACAATACTTTCTCTATACTATATTCAACAGTAGAATAAAGTAAAAATACAATTTATAGTAACACTAAAACAATTGCACATTTTGAACACAAAAGGGGAGCAGTTGCCTAAACTTTACTAATAAGACCGATTAATAGTGCAATCCTGTCTAAAAATATGATAATACTGGACCATGGCTTCAAAATTGGAAGGCGAAATATCTGAAGATTTATGTTTTAAAAATAACTGAAAATATCAATGATATGCAAGAAGCTCGTCAGAATTGTTCGATACGCAATCGTACATAGGATCTCGGGTGTGTGTGTGGGGGGGGGGGGGGAGGGGGTATCGACGATCGTATGAGAAGTTGCAATGCTGGATTTCCTATACGGACTCTGCAGTTATTCAGCCAATGGAAGGGGAATATGACCCGAAATACTTTGTCAACGCCAATGACTTAAGACAATCAAGAAAAATATATAGGTCAGTTTGCCATTATTTTATTTGTTTTATATACACTCTATAACAAAAAAATCGACGCACCAAGAAGGATTTGTCCGATTGTGATAAAAATTGGTGGATGTGAAGAACATAGAAAAAGAAACGATTAAAATTTCAGAACAATTTAATGATTTAGAGTTCGACCGTATACAAAAGGAAGAAGGCAATAAGGCTTAGGTCCACCTTTGACCTGGCTGCAAGATGTCACCCGGCGTGGCATAGACTGATAAAGTTCACGGCTGGTGTCCTGCGGAATGTCTTACCAAATTGTCTCCAACCGTCGGACTAAATCGTCAACATTTCGGGATGGTTGCAATGGCCTTCCCATAACGCCCCAAATCTGCTCTATGGGCGAAAGATCAGGAGACCTAGCTGGCCAAGAAAGTGTTGAGCAAGCTTGAAGACAATTCATAGCAACACGTGCCGTGTGCGGCCGGGCATTATCTTGTTGAAAAGCCCGAGGTGTCGCAAAAGGAACGGTAACACAACCGGTCGTAGAATGTTGTCTACGTACCTCTGTGCTGTCAGTGTGCCAGAAATGACTACCAAAGGGGTCCGGCTATCAAAGGAGATGACGCCCCAGACCATAACGCTCTGTTGTGGGCATGTGTGGCTTGCGATAGTAAGGGCAGGATCCCCACGTTGTCTTGGACGTCTCCAGATACGTCTACGGTTGTCGTCAGGACACAGTTGGAAACGGGACTTGTCACTAAAGACTAAATGTCTTTGCATACGAAATTTTTTACAATCGGGCAACTGCTTCTCGGTGCGTCGATTTTTTTGTTATAGAATATATATATTTACTAGTGACTCCCTAGTGATAAAATTAAAAAAAATTAGTAGGGCACACCAAATCCAGCTTGGCCGTTGCTGAATATATGGTCTTTAATAGCACCCATGAACGACGTATGTAAATTATTCTTCAATTATAACCAATACTCATGTAGTGTAGAAAAAGAACGATAAATGCTACGCTATATCCAGCATTTGTTTTGCAAGTTATAATATCCTCTTACCACTAATAATATAAAACATCGATAAAGAAGGAATTAAGAAATATCCGTTCCGTTTTAAATTGTTTCATTTCTTTCCTTGTATTTTTTTTAGTTATAAATGACATCGTAAAATTGGTCGCTAATACGCCCGACTCGCGAATGAAGTTGTATTGTGCTGCATTGTATTGCATGTGGCATTATTCAAAAAACTTCAATGAACTTTAATGTCGCCAAGTAGTCGAATTTCCACTGATGTGGCTGCCATGCATTAGGGTTTCTTTCGTCCAGCTTTGGACGAAACTTGGAGGCGACGTTTGCGCAGTTCTTTCTTTCGCGCTATATGACGCCTATATACAAACTTTTTTGATCGCGCACCCCTAAGACGAAAATAATTATAAGTTGTATCCCCTACAATATAATATAATTTAATTTAATATAGTATATGATAATACACTATATATAATACACAATATATAATATATGATACACGATCATATACTCGCAATTGATCGTGAGCCTACTTCTTTGGCGTACCCCCAAGTATCACTTTGCGTAACCCCTGGGGTACGTGTACCCCACATTGGAGACCACTGCTGTAAGTGATAGGAGAATGTAGTGCCATCTGTTGTCGTCAATGGAGGTTATCGCTTAAACTGCTCTTTCCTTTAAATGTTGCTTGACCGTAATTTGTGTTTATTAAAAACCGAAAAGAAACAGGCCCAATTTCTAGAGAAAGCTAAACGTCCGACAGAAGAATATCGTACTGAGAAAAAATGCTAGATAAAAACATGAAAATAAAAATTGAAGAGCAAACCAAAGAAACCAAATAACAAATTAAAAACACCACAATCTCTGCTGGCGTAACTCCTGAGAGTTAGTGGTATAAGAATCTGTGACCGATAAAAACGATGCAACTGTGACGAGAATTCAGAAGATGACCACTTAACGAGATTCTCCAAGTCATCAATGAATTCCTCAGGAAGTTCGATATAAACGAAATCAAACAAATGTTGTTAGAAATCTCGGCACTGTTTGAGAAAAATAAAGATCCCATGTCGATGTACTTTGAGGTTATCTATATCATAGCAAAACTGAACAATGACAAGGGTCCTCGGTCCACTGTGGATAGGTAAAAACATGCCCTTAAAATATTATTTCGGAATGCGAACAGTATATTTCCTGTAATAAATGAACTTAGGGTCTTTGACATTTTAAACGATATGGAAACCCTACTTATTCAGGAAATTAGAATCAGTGAAAATAAACATCTAAATATTGCATACTATAATTGTTCCCAAAACTATGAAAATACTTTTATGGTTGCCAATTCGCCCCAAGGGGGCTCAGCGATATGTGTACAAAGATCTAATCTCAACTATGTAGTTAGAAATTAAACATTTAAATCTTCAGGGCATAGCGAATACTAGTAATAAAATAAAAATTAAAGATCTTCATTCAGTACTGATAACTTCCTATGTTAGGCACCTTAGACATAATTATAATGTAACTGCGGAACTGGACTTCACGCAATACCCAAATACCATTCTCACAAATTATTTAAATTTTTGCAATCCCCTATGGGGACCACGTGGACGGAACAGATATGACAGAGAGGATAGGTATGACAGGGCATAGCAAATACTAGTAATAAAATAAAAATTAAAGATCTTCATTCTGTACTGATAACTTCCTATGTTAGGCACCTTAGACATAATTATAATGTAACTGCGGAACTGGAGCAGTTTTCATGCAATACCCAAATACCATTCTTACAATTTATTTAAATTTTTGCAATCCCCTATGGGGATCATGTGGATGGAACAGGTATGACAGAGAGACCTGCAATCTTCCGAACACCACAAACGCGAATATCACCACTCTACCGTACCCATATGTTTCACAACTAGTATGTTTTACAACTAGAGGTAGCTTTGACACATTCATTTCCATGTTTTATTTAGGACCATAAATTATGCTCACACCACTGATACCCTGGATGAATTTGACTCGGATCATCTGCCGATATTGGTGACCTTTCATCTAAATATATTTTTTCTAGCAACTTAAGGCCCATCTCGAATCAATTGGAATTTACTCAAGAGATTTCTGATTGAACTTCACCTAGTTATTCCTGATTTTGTGAGCACGGCAGATATTGAAGTTGCCACATGCGCGCTTACAACAGAAATTCAAAAAACACTATCCTCGTCGAAAACATATCGTGGGTCCACCAAATACCCCATACTGCAATACCACAATTATCAAATACTATGAACACCACTATCGAATACCACATACCATATCAGAAAGTTAATCAAAGAAGAAAACATATAAGGAGTAAGATATGACAGAATAATGGAAGATTAAAACTAAAAAGAGAGCTTAATAGACTGACGAACAAAATTAATAAAAAAATTGTGGCAAAACAGCAAGAAAAGCACCACCAATTTATTAAATCCCTTGCGCCCAAAAGACTCCTCGATATATGAATTCACTAAAACAAATAATCGTATGCAAATCGACCCCAAAATAGGGATAACTCCGGCCTGGGTTATTCAAATGATGATAAATTTGGAACAGTAGCAAAACACTACAAAACCCAATTTGAACCAAAACATGATATACTGTGTCAGGACACCTTAAAAATTGTTACTGAAACATTAATTATTTTTTTCAGAAATTCCTCAACTATTACTAAATTTACCCTAACTATCACTAAGGAAATTTTGGATTGCATTAAAAACCTTTAAATATGTTTATATCTGTAGTATTTATCTCTTGCAGGTGTTTTTAGCTCTTATTTAGCGATAAGCTCTTGACTTAACCCCACTAAAGGAGAAAATACAATCGTTTCCGAAACAATCGTTAATATTTATTATTACTTTCTTTATATACATAATGTATAAGGAAAGTATTGTGACGGGGTCGAAAATTCGAATTCGAGTTTTCGACGGGACAGCACGTTTCAAGCAACCCTGATCACGAATCAAACATTTTTGAAGTGATGTCTATGTGTGTGTGTGTGTGTGTGAAAGTATGTGTGTGTGTGTGTGTGAAAGTATGTGTGTGTGTGTGTGTGTGTGAAAGTATGTGTGTGTGTGTGTGAAAGTATGTGTGTGTGTGTGTGAAAGTATGTGTGTGTGTGTGTGTCAGTGAGTATGTGGAGATGATAACTGACGAACGAATGGACCGATTAGAACGAAATTTGGTATAAAAATCACAATCCGTAAACACTGGAAGCCTATTGGTTTTATACGCAATCGAATGTTCAGAACCCCCCTAAATTTTCGAGTGAAATTTCGAAAAAATCGTCAAAAAATCAAAACCGCTAATAAAGTTACGTAAATAGACATTTCCTATGTAATTTTTCATTAGAAAACGATTGACATAAATTTTAGAACGCTAACATGAACCATTCTCGAGATATTACACATTTAAAAAAAAAATTATCAAAAAGTCATAAAATAAAAAAAAAATATTTCCTATTGAGAAACATGTTCACTTTTCATATGTAATACCATGCAATAAATTTGGTGACATCATTCTCGTGGATCTAGCTCATTCCATTCATGAAAAAAGATACTTTGAGTGATACTTTCGTATTTGAACGCCAATAGTCATTTATCTGCTGCAAGAATAACTTATTTCTTCGTCCATAACGCTTGGCGAGATTTTGGCGACGAATTTGGTGGAAAATCGCCAACTTGGAAACTTTTTAAATGTTGCTAAATTAACGGAAAACTCGCCAAATGGATAAAAATGACGCTAAATCAATGACGACTCATTGATGATGACGACATAGAAAATGACGACTCATTGACGAAAATGCAATATCTTGGAAAGAATATAAATAACTACTATAAAAATAATCTATTTCTTTTTACTGTAAAAGTAGTAAATTCATTGCATTATCTAAGGAAAGTCATGTGCTGCCCACATCAGATTTTTTAAATTTATTTACATTATGTTTTTTTATTTATCGCTTCTGCATCAAAACGTATTCTGTATCAATTGCTTTATTCGCAGGTGAGTTATCAATCTACAAGTCCCACACTGAGTAACAAGGAAAAATATGACTACTTCTTCCGCACTGTGCCATCTGACGTCAACCAAGCTCACGCTATCTTGGAGATATTAAAGTAAGACAGTCATATAATTTTTGCATGCAATTTGATATAAATATGTGGGGATAGATTTATTTAACGTCGTACCGACTTGAAGACATCATCTGCTTATACAGCACTATTGGTATGGTCAATATGAATGATTAGCATCCCATTAGTATAACTGAAAGTTCATGCATATAGTGGTTGAAGGCCCACGTATATCAATAAGTAAAAAGTCTTTGTGCAAAGGATAAGGAAGAACTCCAACAACGTAATTAATAAAACAAAGCAGAAAACAGCTGTTAAGAGGATACGGTGGATCCCTTTCTTTAGGGCAAAATAGTCCAACAAATCCGAAGTGAAAAAGACGAAATGGACACAAATGAAGAAACAGTTTTTTTTTTCCGATATTTTTGTTCCAATATTTTTC